>JABCKI010005736.1:0-69149 GCA_018282025.1 Sphagnurus paluster
TATTGATGTCTTCCAACCGCCGCCGCAGGCGGCCTAGACCTGTGTCTTGCCGTAGCGTAGCACGGGTCTAAACGCTTGTTTTAGACTATTTTGAGGTTTTGGTGAGTTGATATTTTGTTCCTTCTCTCTCTCACCCTCTCATCTTAGTCTAACCCGGGGTCATTGCGTACCTGCAGCAAAAATAATGCGCCCACCTGTCCACAAGATTTCGAAAATGATTCGAGATGTCGTTCCCATAAACCTAAGAAGGACAATCGTACGCATATGATCCTCGTGTTGGCCGCGTGTGCTGATTCTATGCGATGAGTGGGGTGAACGTCGCCCGAAACTTCTCTCCCCGCATTGTGGACGCTCCTTGACGTGGATCTTCGCGTGAGTGACTTTGTGGACAAGAAAATTAGACGTAGATATGATCATTCGCAGTCAGTGCTAGAACCAGGCTCTCACCGATTGCTAATTCCCAAATAGCCAGGATCCCGTAGCCTGTGCAGAGCGCTCATGGGAAGCTTGGGAACTCGAAAAGGCTTTCACAGAAAACTTCGCAAAATGGAGCCTTAGAACATCCGAAATCAACTTTGGACAAACTCCTCAAGCATGACTTGAATATGTCAAGGATTTTCTTGAGCTCACACCTAATAGTCCATTTTCCAGTTCATAGTGTGGTCACTTCTCTGCCATACTTATTCAAACTTGCCAGTGTTTCCACTAGGAGATGTCTGTAATCCTCAAATGACCAATTAGTTGAAACTTCATACTTGGGGTGAAGGAAGATGTCGAGGACTTTGTAAAGGCCGCCATCGGTTCATTTGTTCATTTGAAAGATGCCTTCGCATTGGCGAAGAATGGGCGTTTTCCCCAATCAATATGGCGCCACCTTCGAAATATGCGGTCTACCTAGTGAGCACTGCAGTTAACATATTCTATCAAGTTTCTTTTTCGGGCTTTCGCCTGGCCGCGTGACGGTCGGTGGCTCAAAATGGCAGTTTCTCAGTTTACCTGGTGCAGCGATAAGGGCAGTTGAGGTTGTTGGGTGGTGGAGATGGGAAGACGCAGACAACTAGATGAAGAATCACTTCGTCGACATACTCTCCCAGAACGTTTACTAAAGCTTCTTCGTGATTGAGAAGATCTAAGTCATGTTGGCAGGGTTTGGATTATGAAACAAAATAACACCCTTCATCGAGGTCGCCAAAGGACTGCTGAGATGGCGTTTTCGGAGAACCCGAGCAACGAGGGTGATCGTCTATGTGCTGAGTAAACGGGGTAAGGGAACCTTGTGCTCCTCGCCGCTATTATAACTCAACTACATTATATCACTCTCTGACATCTTCTCTACTCAAAAAAGACCCGTAATGTTATTGGTCTGACTACGGGAGACGAACTCGATGAAGCAAACGCCGTTATCTCTGTCGCCACAGGACTGCTGAGCTTGAATCATAGCGTTCAACATATGCAAGTCATCCTCCCTCGTGATTAACGCACCGTCCTGGCGCCAGTGATCTTCAGCTGGAAGATTGGCTGGGTATTTTGCGACGCCGTCATTGCCTGCATAATCAAAACCAAGCAGTTTGGGACTCTCTGATGGACGAAGACGTTGTCAGCAGAGATATTCCCATGCACATACCCAGATCCATGCATCAATTTGATGAAGTCCGACTCTGAGCGAAGACTCGCATGCCCGAGCGGTAATTTCGTCCTCATCACATAAACTGAGGTACTCTCGGGGCTCAAGTCGTTCGATGACCACCATGTACCACCCACCAGCTATGGCCTCGAATCCAAGGAAGCGTGGCGCCATTCCCAGCGAAGCACAAAACTCGTGGACTCCTTTGCCGTAGGAACGCACAAAATTTGATATGTAATTCTGTCTCTTTACCTGCGACGTCGCGGTGTGCCGCAAAGAAGTTGCTTTCCTTATCCTGATGTCGGTAGGCGAAGGTAGGCGATGTGGTATGTGCCACCAACTTGGAGGTTTCTGAATATTGTCGGGTATGGAAAACAGGGGTCCGGAAGTGGCTCAGGTACACCCTGCATGTCTGGCGACAACAACGCCTTGTAATAGTCTCGAAGTGAGTCTCGTGCGCGCCTGAATGCTACAATGTGGCGCGTAGCATTGACATTGTCGAGCTGGATGTCGATCGTCGAGAATACCTCGACGTTAGGTTGGCCAGTCCATGCCGCGGCCACGAAACTGAAGCAAGAACCTATAGTGATCAGAATGATGAACCTGCCAGGAAGAGATGTTCAGATGTTCTATAAGGAAATCGAAATCATACCAGAGATTAGGAGGACCACAAATGGCAAGACAGAATGTGTAATGCGAGAAGCAAATAACTTGGTCGCCCCTAGGTACGCATAGTATGCTCAACCAATAGCATCTACCTCGCAATTCTCGTCGACGATACAATAGGAGAACCCATTACTGCACAGAACAGCTTCCTTTACAAGAACTCCATCGTCTCCAAGGGCTCTAACCACTGCACGCTGTTGTCCCGCCGAGTGGGAGACGAGAGTACGTAGCTCGCTTGTAAGTCGATAGTCCTTGGACGTTGGCTCGAGGGACTGGCAGTCGCGAGTGAAATGAGCAAAAGCCGGGTGCATCAGGCTCAAAGGTATTTTCGGCCGCGTGTCCACTCTACACCATTAGGCATATTAAGAAAATTTGTGCGATCCACGCGCACTTCGGCTGCGTACTGCGTCAGAGACATGTTGGAAGCGATAGTAGCTGTATAATCACGAAGGTCTATTACATGTACAAGGATATGGATACAATCGGGCTCAAGCTCAAGGTCTGGGAATACCTCCGAAAGGCGGAGTGCCGAGTCCAAAGGTCTACCAAGCGAGAGCCGTTCAAGTCCTGAATAAAAATGTTCATTTGATATTGGGAGAGATACGGTCCACAATTTCCATCAGGTTTGTGTGTACGTGATCCAGAAGAGGTTTAGCGTTGTTCTTAATCTTGAGCTTGAGGCCCTCAACGGTGTCCGTGTCGGTAGTGCAGATCTCGTTTCTCCTCGCAGTAGAATATCCACGAATCTGGCAATTGACTTCGATGTCTAAAATCCACTTTAATTTGAATCAAAGAAGTAAAATGGGTTTCCTCACCACAAGGAGCCTTCACAGACAAGGGAAAGGAGGTTACGGTAGAAGTCAAGGCTCCCGTTTCTTGAACATTACTAGAGGTGGTAGAAGAGTTGCCGCCCATCGAGATATTGATAGTCACTAAATGGTAATGTTATTGTGAATGTGGACAGGATATGTCTCAGAGTATGACGACGATGATGGCGCGCTCCGGAACCACGTGCCGGACTTTGCGCTCGGCTCTACGCTTGTTTCATGACCGGCGACAATGAGCTCGTCCACTCGATCAGGCTATGTACAACCCCAATCGCACCCCATCGCCATTTCCTTCGTCTGAGGGGGCTGAACGCGCTCTTCTACTAGCTACAATCCCGTCGCTGGACCCCCCTCACTTCCTGGGCCCTATCATCACCACTGTCGCGACCACGACCCGCGACCGCCTCACCATCGTTCTCTTTTCTCGCCTTTTCAACGAGCCACAACCTAATTTTTCCATCGCTTTTTGTGGCGTATCTCGCACAGAAAGCTTCGATGATGTCCTTCGACTCCTGACTTATGTCTATGTGCAAGCGACGAGTGTCGCACAATCTCTAGACAAAGTCCTGATGGAGATTGATGTCCTCCTACTGGGTATCGATGACGATTTACCACAAAATCTGGGTGAAGGTGTGAATGTTGTATTCCGTGTTGCCGGGGGTATTTATCCTGCGCTTTACCTTATCTACCAACTTTAACTCAATCCATACTTCCAGATTCGATTGCGGTACCCCTACCTGCCTCGATATCTTCCGTGCGGCAAACTTTTCTGCCTGCTGCCGATCATGATCACGAACTCGGCGCCCCTGCGTTCCCAGCTTCGCCTGTGTTGCCGTCCGCGATTGATGAAGCTCCCCACAAGCCCCCACGGCTACCTGTCGTCGCTCTCGGAGGCACATTCGACCACCTCCACGCGGGGCACAAGATCCTACTCAGCATGAGCGCGTGGATCTGCTCGGAGAAGATCATCGTCGGGGTCACGGGTTCGTCTGTTCACTTATGATCACAGGCGCGCTGAGATCCGAATTTCCCCAATAGATGACGTTTTGCTGAGGAAGAAGAGCAATAAACAGCTGCTGCAGCCGCTTGAAGAGCGTATCGCGAGTGTACGCACCTTTTTGACGCTCTTCCGTCCCGGGATCGAGTACGAAATCGTGCCCATCCAAGACGTATATGGACCAACTGGGTGGGATCCCAATATTCAAGCAATCGTGGTCAGCAGGGAAACTGTTAGCGGTGCTGAAGCTGGTGTGTATCCTTCCCTATTCGCATTGTAGTCTCTACTACGACATCTCGTACTCGCTTATTGATGTACATTTTCCGCCCCTCCAGTCGCTACGCACCGCGAGGCGAAGGGACTTCCAGCCCTGCAGACTTTCATCATTGATGTTATCAGTCCACACTTGACGCGCCTCGACCCCGACGATATGGAGATGTTGCGTCGGACCAAGATGAGCAGCACGTTCATCCGCGAGTGGGTTGCCGACAAGCAGAAGGAAAGGGAGAAGGATGAAGAGACAAAGGCGGAAAGCTAGAAAAAGAAAGAGAAACCAGGATAGGTAGTGCAAGGGTGTGACACTTGATACAGGATGCTTTTACTTGGAAGCTAGAGGAGAAGTCCACGTAGAAGTGTTGCAAATGTATCTGTATTATTATTTCTTAACGAGTGGGGAGGCATTAAATTTTTTCAAGAACATTGAGTGAATAGCCTATGAGTTAAAATTCCTCGATGGTGGCGTATCGATACCTTGGTGGTAAGCTATATTTTGAGTGAGTTGACATCAATGATATAGATCCTTCCAAATCTCTTCGAGTAAAAATATTTTTCGCGGGAGGGCAGATACATCACAATGACAACGATGACTGCGCCTCGGGAGCTCGAAGGGCGATGGGATCGCCGCAGAGATGTTTTTCCTGATGCCAATGAAACCAAAGTGCAAAAGCGGAAGCAATTTCACTTTTAAGTTGACAGCGACTCACTCTATAGCAGTGGCGAAATAAATTTCAAAAGTGAGCTTCGGAACAATATACGAAACAGAGACGGTTTAAAATGGTACATATCAGGCGTTGAAGTGGTCCACCGACCTGTCGATGACGGTAAGCCTGGCATGTATATTCTTCCAAGGCTAATTACAGTTTCAATAAAAGGCGATGTTACACGTTTGGGCAATGTAGGAGAAGGCTGAGATGATTGGTGACGCCACGTTATTTGATGTGATCGTAGTTTTCATGGTGACGGTTCAAGTTCTCGCTCGCGTTACACAGGCCACTGGGTAGAAGGCGCTACTCTATGAATGGTGATGCGCATCGAGTTTCGGTGATGGTGCGGGGGTAAGCAAGAGATTCGTCGTTCGTGTGGCAATGGGGATGCCGAAGAGATTAGACCCAAGTAGACTCTAGAGTCGACGTCGACACAGCATCATCCCCGCGTTTGATGTTTACGCCATATTTCATTTGCTGATTTGGGTGTGCCAAACTGACGTCAGGCTTAGCTAGCCACCACCATTGATCATGAAGTTACAGCAGCCTGTGGTTAATCTGGATTCTGCACGAGACGACTCACCAGGCACCCGCGAACCAATATGAATAGACTTCGGAGCGAATAGCCTACTCGGCTTAGCAGATTTCTAGAATCAGTCGCCTGACTGTTCCCTGGAGTGACGTCGACGATGCAAATGACAGTTTCTGCATACAGTTACAGGGACCATACCGGTACCGGGGGGCAGCGCCAACCTCCTGGCGCGCAGGAGGCGTTGATGAAGTGCTGTCATCCAGAAAATCACTCCATCTTTAGCGTATTGAGCCCTTTGATGCAGATTGACACTGGAAGCAGACTAAATCTCAAGCGCGTTGTGATTTATCTGACATGCTGTTGGGTCTAGTGCTGTCACTGGTTAGAAGGTGTACGACTTGCTGTTGATTGCTGTCAGCTGAACATGCGCATGATTGTAGTTGGGGTTGTCGTGATTGATGAAACAGGAAGATCTGCCATGATACCAGCATCGGATTTAGTTGAAGGTGGTTGTCGAGTGCACAGCGAGCTGGAGGGAGGCCAGATTTGGACAGGGACAACAAGAGGAGTTCAAGGTCCGTCAAGCGGGTCGTTCTGACCCTCATGTTCGCCTCGCCGTCGCACACGTCCTAGTCACCTATTCCCACCCAAACTCGAAGCGCTGGTCGTCAAAGAACACACTATCGTTTAACAATCCACTTCCATCATGGCGTCGCTCCTTTCAACTGGCCCATCAGCTGCACCAGGTCGCATCTCGCAGATTTTGCCAAACGTCAAGTGTTCCAGCTGTAACCTGCCAGTCCCTCTTAATGAGCTAGGAGACCATGTCTGTGCACCAGCATCTCCAGCTCCAGCTCCAGCAACAACACCAGCTACTCCTTCCCTCCCAAAGCCTGCAGTCTCCCCAGCAGCAGCAGCATCACTGCTACCTCCACACCTGCAGGATCGCCTGGCCTCTGCCATTTCTGGTGTTCCTAGGGCACTATCTAATGATCCACGTCGAGGAACACCATCGCCGAGGCTACCTGAGACCCCGCCATTGCGTCTTGTACCCGCTGAACGCATGAGAAACAGCGCTGCCTCTGCTGCTTCCTTGTCATTTCAGTCGAGACCCAGTCCATTGGCTCGTACGGCACCTGAAAGGGCAGACACCGTGCCTCTAGTTGGAGGGCCCCGTTTCGGCCCATCTTCGCCGCCACAGATCAGCACCTCAGCGCTTCGTACACGCCCGCCGGCACCTGCTGATTTCCGTCCCAGAACGGATTCGAATACCGGGTCTGCACCCCCAGGGTTTCCTGGCGCGTTATCTCCAGCCATACTTCGTCCTTCGTTCTCAGCGTCGCCACGCGATCCTAACCCGCAATACAACAACATACGGCCACCGCCACCTCGCGACCAGGTCCTTCCACAACCTCGAGAACCGATGGCAATGCCCCCGCTCAACTTCAGCGGACCTCTTATGGTGCCCCAGGTATCAGAGAAAGATATAGACACGAAGATCGGAGGAGAAGCTGGAATGGCTGGAGTGGGAAGGAGAGGGTTCGCTGCTGCAGCCCGTGCGGCGATGCTGGCTGTGTCTGCGGATCGCACTTTCCAACAGCGTCGCGACAACGCGCCATATCTCAACACAAACTTCTTACCAAACAGTAAGCCTTTTAAAATCTTGGCCCTGGCACCGATCTGATAATTGTTTTACCAAAGATAACGATACCCCCCCTCTTTCAGCGGGCTCTGGTTACTCATCCCATTCGCCGGGTATCTCGCCATATCCGCAGTCACCAGTTGCACCGCAGGCTCCACCATCTCCAGAACATCATCCCGGTCCTGCATCTCAACCATCATTCGAGGGTTCCCAAACCCTAGATAAACCTGGCTTACCGTCCTCCCCGATTTCACCTCGATTACCTTTCTTTGAACAGCTCAAGAATCAGCTACCGGGGGTAGCAGCCACAAACCCTGCACTGCCTTACCCTACCAACACTCCAGAACCCTTTGGTAGCCCATCAACAGCCAAGCCTCTCTCTCTACCTCGACCACGTGAATCTACCGCCTCTAGCGCTTCATCGTATAGCCAAGGCCTGGAACGCTCCCCCAGCATGAGTACCACCACCTCACGAAGGAACACTGAGACTCCTCGTCCAGCCTCTCCCGCCTCCGACTCGAGTTCCGAGTATGGTGGACTTGCATACGCAGATTCATCAGATTACGAGGACGAGGACGGGGAAACACGTTCAGAACTCAACAACCCCCATCCTGAAGGGAAAGACAACTCCCCGCCACCACTTGCGCTCACCGCGTCCATCCTCCGCTCCGGGTCTATAGCAAGTGTTAACCACGTCCGGTTCCCGTCGACGTCTGGCAGTGACGTAACATCGGTTACCATAGGAGTGGGCCACAAGCGCGATACTTCCGTCTCTTCGCTCACCTCCGTGTCTAGTGCGGGCGGGGAGGCGCGGAAGAGCAACTCGGCTGCGGTTGCACAGGCTTTGGGTCTATCGCAGGTCCCGCCGAGTGCTTATGGGCGGCTCGGGGGACCGGGTGTTGGCGGTGGCAGGAGCTCGAGGAGTGGGAGTGGGAGCAGTAGCGGGAGAAGCGCTTATTCGCGCGGCGCGGGTAGTTTGAGTGGCACTGGCATGGGTGCCATGGAGAAGGAGATGAAGACGTTGCTTGAGGAAGTGGGCGCTGGGGCTGCTTTGGAAAAGAGCAACTCGACGGGGAAGCAGAGGTCGTTTTCTGGGAGTATTGGGTCGAGCAGTGAGAGTGGTTCTAATATACCGCTCAGTGCTGTGGATCCACCTGCGAAGGAGGGTGTTACTCTTCCAGAAGTGAAACCATTGAAAGACAAGAAACAGAGGGTGAAGAAGCCGAAAGTGTGCTTGAAATGTAACATAACGATACAGGATGGGAGATGGGTGCAGGTTGATAACGGAGGGGTTCTCTGTGAGAAGTGTTGGAAGAACATGTATCTCCCCAAGGTACGTTTCGCTGTGTTATTTGTCTTGGCGATGTTCTTACTTTTCATTCAGTGCCGGCGATGTACCCTTCCGATCGAAAAGCAAGCTGTCTCGTCCGCGGATGGTCAGCTCAAGGGCAAATATCATCGGGAGTGCTTCAATTGCGCCACATGTCACGTACGTACTGCGGCATACTATCGCTCCATTTGTTTTCTCAACCTATCGTGCAGAAACCCTTCCCTGACAAGTCATTCTATGTCTTTGACGGCAAGCCCCTGTGTGCATACCACTATCACGAGGCGAACGACTCGCTCTGTTCCGCGGCGCGCTGTGGGCAGCCCATCGAGGGCCCGTGTGCCGTGTCCCACAATGGTGACCGATACCATCCAGAACACATGACCTGCGAGTACCCCGGCAACGCGGCATGTAATGAACGCCTCGATGAGTACTGGGAAGTCGATGGTCGGATGCTGTGTGAGCGGCACGCTCATGCCAGCAAAGTCGCCGGCAGCGACGACGAGGAGGCCGAGGAGGAGTGGGTGCAGAGCTCGCGGGCACTGAAACGCGTTACGCGGTTTATCGATTTGGGCGATGCGGGCCTGCGCTGATGGACTGCAGTGGCATTTCAATCCATCATGAAGGGAATGTCCAAGTATCTTATGCACATTTTTTATTATTGGGAGGACGTTCATTCTCTTCATTCCTTTTTCTTGAATTCTATATTTATTTTCTGCCCGCCGGATCCATACGGCGGCAACATCAATCCCTGTACCTATATCTCGACACCACCATACACAATGCCCATACCCCCTTGCTTGCCCCGCGAAATGCGATTTAATATGGATCTCTTCGGTCTATCCTTCCATCCTTTTGTATGTACATCAGTCGGCAGGAAAATCTAATAACATCTAAATTATGCTCCACTTGAAGCCAATTATTTACGTCAAGCCTGAGGAACCTTGATTTCAAATATTGCAATGTTTCCGACATTGCATCTGTGGCTGTGCTTCACGTCGCTCGTCCTTCTGACGTCATTTTTGTACTTTCAGCGTGCACAACTCCTGACTCCTGAGCCCCTGGTCCGCGCGGAGGATCTGTCACAGCTCCGTGCCCCTTTTCTTCCGAAACTACACCCTCTATGGTGTGTAGGAGAAATACAGAAGCGCAGAGCATGGAGAAAGATTTGGATATCCGAGTCTTTGCTGGGGGAAATGGGAGCCAGCGGCGCCAGCGTCGGGTGCACTTGGACGATCATCTGTCTGCTCATGTCGAAGATAAAACTCATCGACGTCTCAAGGTATGTTCTTTACACTGAAGAGCCTATCATATTTGCTGAAACACTTCCACAGAATCGTCACATACAACTCATTGGAATCGGGGGTGCGTGGGGGAACCTGGACATAACCTGGGCGTTCCTTTCAGCTGATAGCATTTCAGGGACTTTAAGGACCGCCCTCTTTGTTCAAATAGGTTCCTCCTTGACGAAGGGAGGGCCAGGTAAGTAGTCTTACCATAATCTTCTGCGACGTGTCTTGACAATCCTCTCCTTCAAGGGAGCTTGTTTCTCGCGTTCACTATCTGGTCGACCTTTATACTGGCGATCAACAACTGCTTATGTGCGAGTACCTCTAATTCCAGAGCATGCAAGGATCGTGTTGACACAGGTCCCTGATTTAGCTGAAATGGTCACATGGATTCCCATATCCTCGCCATTTGTACGCGTTTTCATCTCCAATTTTATGGAATCACGCTCACCAATCGATAGATACGGTTTGCAGATCGCTTTGTAGATCCTGCCCTTGGTTTTGCTGCAGGCTACAATTTCTTCGCACTTCAAGCGGCGCTCGTTCCGTTCGAAATCCTTGCTTTCAATCTGGTGCTACAATTCTGAACAGACCTAATACCGCTCATTGCTGTTATATTCTTCGTGTTAGTTTCCTACGCGTGAGGTTATGGTTTTTTTCATTGGAGAAATGGTTTCTTAACAAGTTTCCCCCAAGCCTTTTGAACATGTTTGCTGTGCGATGGTATGGTGGTGAGCCTAACAATAGCTTCTTAGTGTTCGGTGTTTATCAACTTTCGCGCGTTTGCCAATTTTAGAATCAGAGTTTTGGTTAGCCATAGGAAAGGCGACATTGGCAGTTGGTGTGATTGCTTTCACATGTGTGACGATGGTTGGAGCGAATCCACTCCATGACAAGTACGGCTTTCGGAATTGGGATTGTATGTCCTGCCGCTACTATATCTATATGCTGTTCAATCGTTTGATTTCAAATACTCTAGCTTCAAAAGTTCCAGGCGCGCCTTTCGCGGAACATATAACCACTGGTACTCTTGGTCGATTTCTCGGATTTTTAGCATGCTTTATCCAGGCGTCATTCACTATCGCGGGTTAGTGAACTTTCTTTTTTTAAGTATATGGACGAGTTCTCAACGTCTCTCCAGGTCCTGACTACGTCGCAATGGCCGCAGGAGAGGCCGAAAACCCACGTCGAAATATGCCCCGCGCGTTTTATAGTGTCTTTTACCGACTCACGGCGTTTTTTGTCGTCGGCTCTTTGTGCATAGGGATTGTCATCCCCTACTCCAATCCAGACCTCCGAAATGCCCTCTCAAATGCGCGTCCTGGTGCTGGATCTTCGCCATACGTTATCGCCATGGAACACCTTCAAATCAAGGTTCTTCCCCACATTGTCAATGCCTTGATTCTAACTGCCGTATTCTCTGCGGGGAACAGTTACGTATATTGCGCCAGTCGTACCTTGTTGGGATTGGCACTAGAGGGGAAAGCGCCCAAGTTTTTAACGCGATGTACTTCTAATGGAGTTCCAATCTACTGTGTCGCAGTAATCCTTGTGATCTCAATGTCATGTTCGTTGTTCACACAAGAGATTGAAGCTATCCTCCAAGCCAGCTAAACGATAACTCAAGCCTTCCTGCAGGTATCTAATAATGCAGCAGTAGTACTTCAATGGTGTGTCC
Source organism: Sphagnurus paluster (assembly GCA_018282025.1). Lineage (NCBI taxonomy): Eukaryota > Fungi > Basidiomycota > Agaricomycetes > Agaricales > Lyophyllaceae > Sphagnurus > Sphagnurus paluster. The sequence continues at coordinate 11,566 of JABCKI010005736.1, forward strand.
GGAAAACTCTCAAGAGACTCTTGGGCTAACCTAGTGACTGCAGGTTTGTGAACCTGGTCACGGCGTCTCAACTCTTGAACTATGCCATTATCTCGTTCACTTATATCCGATTCCATAAAGTATGTTAACCTTTTTCAAAACACGTTCAATTCCAATACTCATTACATTATTTCCAGGCATTGAACGCCCAGGGGATCTCGCGCGACTCCTTACCACACAAAGGATTTTGGCAACCTTTTTGCGGGTATGTAGCCTTGCTTCACCTCTTCATATACACCTGCTAACTATTCATAGGTATTACGGTCTTTTTGGCACATTGACAATGGCATTAGTGGGAGGATATACCGTATTTCTTCCAGGAAGATGGAACGTCCCCAATTTCCTGTTCTCTTATGCCATGATTGGAATTGTGCCCGCTTTTTTCGTATTTTGGAAAGTGATGCATAGAACAAAGGTCAGCATCTCTAGTTTTATAAATCAAGTGGTATTGTTAAGCAGACGTAATAGTGGAGGCATCCCACCTCAGTTAGGTTCTTCGAGGAGGAGCGCGAGGAGATTGATCTTTATGAAGAAACGTATACCCAAAAATGATGCAAACACCTGCGCCACTCCCTCTTCATGCATGGGCTCAATCTTATTTGCAACCATAATTATCTACAACCATCATTGCCTCGAGTTCTTCGGTCAACTAACAAATGCAAAAGTAACTCACCACTGGAACTCGGGATGGTATGACTTCCTTGAAACAATGCCTTTTATACAGGGCCAGGGTATATATCACTAGCGCTCACATCCAAGTACAAAATTGTAAGGTTTGTTCAAATATTCCACGTGTGGGGTTAATCATGACAATCAGTCGATTGGATTAATCTTAACATATCCAATCGCGGATGGATATTTAGAAACTGCTCGTTTCCTGGCATTGTTTACATTGTCAATCAGGCTGCGGCAGCTACCGCAGGTGCGTTTGTAGAAGTGCGACCCTCGACGCGAACGTCATAACCATATCCCTGACCCGGCGACCCCGCAACGTTTCCGGGTCCGTCGTAGTGCATTTTCGCAATATCGTAATTTCCTGAATGTGAAAATTATAAGTCATTAAGTCGTAACGAGACAGAAACAACACACCAATAAACCTCCAACCATCCTCCTTAACATGATAGAGGTTACACGAGTTACCAGAGAAGGCATCACGGTGACCAGCAGCATAGATACTTCTTCTGCCAAGCTCCTGCGCCTCCTCGTCTGTCAAATCCCATCTGTAACCTTGATCAAGTACACCGTATGCAAATGTGCTGCCCGATCCCACGGAAAAGAGGTCACCCTTTAGGCGTGTGCCGTCAGAGTCAACGTAGAATACAGCAGGCCCCTATATGACCAATACAATCAATGGATAAGTAGAGGCGATAAATCAGGCGGACGCACAGTCTTATCCCAGCCACAGATCATGGTTCCCTACAGTTCGGAATATTAAAGCGGAATAAACAATGAGAAAGAAAGACTTGTCCCGCACCATGCTCAGGCCCATACCCTTATAAGAGTAAACAAGATTACTCAGGTACTTACTCGCTGCCGACACAGATATACGCTCTCTGTTACGAAGTTCATGGAGGCGGCAGTGCATTCCAAGGTACGTCTCCCAATATTGGCAATCGGCTATATACATCTCTTGTTCGGCAAAATGAAACTACAAGGATGGTGAAGAGCCACATACCAGCACCACCAGCCATCGTTCCGAGCAAATAAGGATTGATTTCGATAACCTTCTTCACAGTCCCAGATGCTGGTTATTCGACGTGATCAGAACCGGAATCAAGGATCATAGATTCAAGGACACACCGACGTAGCTGCCAGCCGTTGCCCGTGAATCAACTGCGACGATAACACCACCCTGGAATCTGAATGCTAGTGTAGTCGTTCCATGCTGGATCTTGATTCTGCAACTAGGATCGGCATGGTCGTCGGTATGGAGTCGGAGGAAAGCAGTAGGCTGAGGCATTTCAGGCGATAAAATTGTACTCAAATAGATGAGAGCTCACATCCGCGACGGCAGGCACGGTGAAGGTAGGAACACCTTTGGCGAGGCTGCCAAAGCCTGCGTTGGATCCCCACATAGCGGTGTCAAGTTCATCTTCATCGGCCAGCTTCTGCGCATTGCGCATCTGGCTAGCTGCCGTTGTTGTCGAGAAACGTTCTGCAAAGGAATTCATGATGAAGAAACAGCGAAGCTGACGCGGCCGCGTCGTTGCGCGTCCAATTGATCTTTGTTTACTAGAAGGCTGTTGCTCAAACACAGTGTGATCAGTTTCCCGAGTCCGTTCCGAGTCCATCTCGTCGTGCCCATGTTTGGATGACCCAGCTACGCGACTTAGCTTGGGAAAAGACTCTCTGGAAGAAACAGCCTTTTCCCGATAACTATGTGCCCCGCAAGCGATTTCTTTCGTCCCTAAGGAGAAATAGTGGGCTTTCACCTCCAAACAACTATGACGCGCACCCTTACTAACGCGACAGACCAGCTAATTTCAAACCTTATACATACTGGCCATTGGTATTGCTGTCATGCCCAATCACACAGCACATTTCGACTATTTTTATATTTCTTGCCACCTTTGTCCGGCTTAATGGAGGGCTGCTAGATCCCCGCACACTGGTCTTGATATCTGTTGGATGTTATGCTGCTGGTTATACCATCTGGACATGGGGTGACTATGGAAGGACTAGTGGAAAGGATCGACGTGCTATCCGTGCGTATCCTTCTCCTATTTATTACACCCACATAATAACAAAGCTGTGGGTAGACATCAAGGCCATAAAATCTTCGATCCTGATATTTCTTGCGCTCCTATCGCTTTCGCCGGTGCTGAGAACCTTAACCGCTGCGACATCTTCAGACTCTATCTGGGCTCTATCAGCTGTACTGTTCCTTTTGAATGCTTTACTGGCTGATTACAGTGCTCGGCAGAATCCTGACGGGCAGGTTCAGGAGCGGTAAGTGGACCCCACATATCAAATGCATATTCAGCTTCCAAATTCTCTCTAGTTTAACTTCAGTACTATCCATGAACGCAGCAATATCAGCTTCAGTAGTCCTGGCATCCCGACTGACCACGGATATCGCTGTCTTTGCCTTGATTCTTTTTTCTGTGCAAGCGTTTGCACTTTTCCCAATGCTGCGACATCGTTTACAGGTCAGCAACCTTTGGCGAATACCTATATACGTACTCATCGACTACCTTCCACTAGGCATCCGCAACACTCGTCCAGACGTTCTTGACATTAGTATTAGCTCTGGTAGCTCTATTCCTGACGGCGCCATTGTCATGGCCTGTCACTTGCATATTCTTTATTACACTCGCGTTCGTAACGTTTGTAGCTCCAGCGTTCTTGGTGTGGGCGCAAAAGTTCAAGAAGTGCGTACCCCGTTACCATTAGTTTCCTTGCTTATCGTTAATGGAACTTTGTTCAGCGAAATCCGCGGACCATGGGATGTAGCCGTTCCAAAAGTTAATTAATGCAAACATTTACTCTGAGAAATCCCAGGATGGTATACTCTTCGAAAGGTAAAGCCAACACCTCGACCTCTTGGCCCCTGCGCCACTGCCCCTTAGTTCCTGAGTATATCCGCCGGGATGAATGGCCGGATATACTTGTCAACGTACTCCTGGGGTATCCCCTCCTGCCTTGCATCATCCACCGCCCTATTGATCCTAGTGATATATTCCGTCTTCGGAGGCCCCTCATTCAAGCGTTCGACGTCAGTATATACCAATGCCTGGATCATTTTCCCTCCCTCCCGTTCTCCTAGAAACTCGACGCAGAGGGTTTGTTTGATATAGTCCTTGGGCACACCCTCAAATTGATCGAGTTTTGCTTCATCCTCAGGCGTGAGCGTATAGATCATGCCATAAACAACATCGCCTGTTGACCATTTGACATTTGCGTATCCGCAGGTGTTGATGAACCATTTCCTACGATACAGATGTTGGTGAGGGGTGGAGATTCGAATCGGCCATGTAGAACTGACCATCCCGTGAGGAGAGCGATACCAATGTAATTACTACCTGGACATCGTCGTAAATTGCTACCATATGCGAAGTATAATGTGGGGGTCGCTGAGAGAGCCATAATGAACCTCTGAACTTGAGATGATCGCCCAGAAAGAAACCTGGTACATCGGGGATCCGGACCGTTCCATTACGTAACTCTTTACCATGCCATGCAGCATTTTTTCCTTGACGTGCATTTCCCATCTTCGACCAAGGATCAGCCCGACGTGAGGTCAACAGCTCTAACAAACGAAGCTAAAAGATACACAAAAATGTCCGACACTAAATCGAAAGCATGGCCTCTCGCTGACGCTGACCTTACGAATTCGGTTTGATCATTATTTCTTGTGCCAAATTTTGGCGCTGATGTGTAGATGTAGATTCTGGAGCTCGTCCAGCAGGCTGGTCAGTACAAACAGTTGAAGAAGGGTGCTAACGAAGGTGTGTAGTCACTGCTTGCTTTCTGTCTTCCTTGGGCTGATTTTACTACATCCGCCACAGCAACGAAAACTCTCAACCGTGGTATCGCCGAATTTATTGTGCTAACCGCCGACACCGAGCCCATTGAGATTTTGCTCCACCTTCCCCTGCTTTGCGAGGAAAAGGTACTTGTTCTACCAGCTCTCTATAGGCGAGGATGACTCCTGACAGTTGGTTTCAGAACGTACCATACATCTTCGTTCCCTCCAAGGCCGCTCTCGGGCGTGCCTGTAATGTATCTAGGCCGGTCATCTCTGCAAGTGTTACGACTGGCGAGTCGAAAGAACTGTCCAGCCAGATCCAGACCGTTAAGCACGCTATCGAGAAGCTTACATATTAGACAATCCGCGTCGTGTATTACCTCCCTTCGGGAAAAAAATGATAAGTCATTGGATGACCTTGTGCTTGAGATTTGAATGAGCCTGGAAGATGATGATACGGTGGCTGCTATGCTCTGTTCTGTCTCCGCGTGCGATATTTTAAGGAATTGTATTTTTGGCTAAGGTGTGAGATGGAGCTGATCCGCAAACCCGAAATTCTTCATCACTTCATCCCCTGACGGCAAATAACTTCCGTTACATTCTTTGCTCATAGTTATACCATATCTTTAGTACTCTCCTCCCAGCCGCCAACCTTACCTTCACGCCTACCGCATTCGCAGCTAGCAATGCTTCACTCTCGTTTTCGACTTACCTTCCTGCTTAGCTTGGCTGCTGCGTGCCTTGCCGACAACTATACATGGCCCTCTCCCCAATATGATCAGTTGGAGGGCCTCCTTTATGAAGGCCGTAGAGGAGACGGCTCCAGCTTATCCTCGATCGTACATCCTTGTCGTTTCAGGCTAGATACAAATGCCTCCATCGCCGCCGAGTGGCTGCGGTTTGTACGTGAGACGCTGCTGAACTCACATTGTACTCATTCGTTGCTTTCACCCTAGGCGTTTCATGATATGGCCACCCATGATGTTTCCGACGGTACCGGAGGCCTCGATGGCTCTATTGCGTATGAGCTCAATCGGGCAGAGGTGAGTTCATTATTCAGCTTCGCATGGATTATGAACTCAAGTTATAAGAAAAGAATTTCGGCGTCGGGTTTACCAGTACGCTCTCTGACTTTGAAGTTTACCCCAACAAATATGTGTCTCGTGCGTTCTCGATCCATCCTACGCGTGCCCATGTCTCTGAACTCACTTTTATAGGTGCCGATATTATCAGTATTGGAGCGGTCTTCGCTGTATCCACATGTGGTGGACCTATCATACCTTTTCGCGGTGGACGCATCGACACCTGGATCGCTGGACCAAGCGGTGTTCCAGAGCCGCAACAAGATCTCCAGACGCACATAAGCATGTTTTCCCGACAAGGCTTCACGACTTCTGAAATGATCCAACTTACCGCGTGTGGACACACGATGGGTGGTGTACGCAGTACTGACTTCCCGGCCCTCGTGCCTCCCAGTCCCAATACTGTAGTACCCCAATTCAAAGACTTCGATACGACTAGGCAGTTTGACAATGTTGTGTACGTTAGGCCACCTCGGGTCGTTTCTGATTTCTTTTACTTATCATTCTGTAGCGTGACACAATATCTGGATGGAACAACTCAGAACCCGCTGGTTATCGACTCAAATAAGACGATGACCTCTGATGCGCGGATATTTGGTGCTGATAATAACGATACCATGCACAGGTCAATACATCTGCTCGTTTTAAATCCACTTGACATTAATACCAATTTATGATAGCCTATCAACGACGGAATCATTTTCTTCCTCTTGTCAACATATCCTGGAACGCATGATCAACGTCGTGCCTCATGGCGTTGTACTAACGGACCAAATCACCCTTCTACCTGCCAAAGTACACGATGTTCAGCTCACATTCGAGCGGAATGTGTTTGTCTTCAAGTCTTCTTTTCGGGTAGGAACTTTTAATCCCATTCTTTCTCGCTTAACTAACCACGCACTCCCAGCTCCTCCAAGCACTGAATGCTACCGTCAACACCAATCGTACCGTCAAGATGTTCTGGTGCGACCGATATGGAGCAAATGCGAACTGCAACGGCAATACACGCTCTTCCCTTCCCGCGAACAACCTCGTAGAAGACCCAGGCCTTTCACCAGTAACACAGGCCATGGGCTACTCGTTCATCAACTACAACTTCATTGTCCCCGTCAACGCGAGCGCCTCTGTTGCTTACTTCTGGTTCGAGGTTGACGAGAACAACGGCCAGGGCGCAACCTCCTATAAGAATGGCGGCAATGGGTATCCTATTGCGCAGGACCAGCTCCTCTTTGTTCCTACCCTCAGCAAGGCTGCCCTTGTTCAGAATTCGACTTTGGCGAAGCGAGGAGGCGGAGCACCGACGACGGGCTTGGTAAAGCAGTATACCCTCGTCGCTGCCGTATGTTCAAATCCCGTATCCGTCATTGCTCTCGGCTCATCACTTTTATCACACAGGTCCGCGACGGAAGCAATCCTTCCCGGGTTTACTTGGATGCCCTTGATGTGGCAATTTCTGGCTTCCCAGCGCCATTCAATACCACTGTAGAATTGAAGCCTAACGCCTCACTGACACCCATGCAGGGCTACTCGTTCTACTCGGGGGTCATCTCCGATGTAGGCTTCCAGCTCACAGTTGACATCCACAGCCTCGCTGGCGATGGCAACACCTACACTGAGGATTTCAAGTCCACCACATTCCTCGACAACACGCCGTATGTCGCGCCCACGAACGTGACAAACACGGGCAAGTCTTCGGCTGCGTGGAGGCCCGTCGATACGCATGCAGCGCAACTCGCGGGCTGTGCAAGCCTATTTATCGCCGCCGCGCTTTCGATACTGCATTAATAGCTTATGTTGGCTTGGTATCTGTGGCTTACGACAAGTGTTGTTGCACTTGGACAATCTGGACAAATTAGTCCCTTTCCCTAGACGCGAGAACTATCCATACGACATTTGATAATATCTAGAGGGTCGCACCTTGAACGCACATCTGTCAACCACGTCGTCCATGTACTTATGATACGTATTGTAGCGCTCGGACGTTTCAAGTTTTGAGGATTGAATACTCAAACTATTTTTAAGCGTGTTTAGCAACATTGAAGGTATTCATTCCTGGATGGAGAATTTGTATGTGGAGCTCCATTCATAGTCATGACCAGGATAATCTGCACATCATAACTAAACAAAGGGATGACTTCCAGGAAGGTGCGGAGAAGACCTACGTATCTGGTCTACATTCCACTCTGGGGTATTTATCGCTGCGATATATCCTTCTTGCTCAATTGCTACTGCAGACCACCTCCCGTAGTTGAGCGTGGGGCCACCGTGGGTCTCCTTTCTGGGCGTATTGAGCCAGTAGGACGTGTATACTTGAACGGCAGGCTGGTTCGTAGATATATCAACCCTGTTAAAATATGGGATGATCAAGCAAGGCAGTATGGGCATGCGGATCATAGGTCAACCATACCGAATTCCCGACCGATCGCTCCATAGGGAAGTGCCGATTCTCGCGTCTTGTGGGCGGTCGTATATCCATGCACTATCGTAACCTTGGCATCCTAGATATATGGTGGAGCGTAAATAGACCTCTTGGACAGTTTGGAACGTGGCGCACCTTGTCCACACAGGTTAACTGTGTCGTTCCACCGTGCCCCAATCCGCTGTGCTTTCCTGAAATCAAATGGTGTGCTACCCACAGAAATGAATTTGCCTGTGGGAATGGAGTTTCCGTCAACGTCAATTACACGGGAAGCATCGATCTGCAAATGATGCGATAGAATGTCGTCGCTTCCGTCTTCGAAAGCATCGAGATTCCTTTTCGTAATATCATCAGCAAACTAGTTAACCTGCCCAAGTATATATCGTCTAGTCACCAGTAGATGTGCTGTGTGAGCATGATGGGCGTCTGGATGAAAGAGTTAGCATTCATTAACACAGGTACCGAGCCATGTCAAGTACAACCTTTTCGGTTGCAGTTGCATGGATAGAAGTTTCAAGCATTCCGCCGTCCGTCACAGTGTGTGTCGCCTATTTCACGCCAGAAAAGTTGGAAAGCGCGAATTAGTAGTTCAGAAATAGTTAAAACGTACATATGTCGTGACTGTCCCAGGAAAGCCTTCATCCGCGTTATCGACGTGCTTGTATGTGAGACTAGTTGGTGATTTCGACACAAGAGTCCAGTTGCGGCGATCCCAGCCATATATGCCTCCATGAAGGGTGACCTAAGTAAATCATCATTGGGAGATGAATAAGTGCGTGCATGGTATTTACTTGTCCTAGAAGTAATGCATTAGTCTGAGTTAGTAAAGAAAAACAGTCTCCATACCGCTATTAATAGGGATATGGTACACTCCAGGTCCGTCGGGTGAGGGGTTTTTCGAGATGGGGATTGAAAAAGTTCCTTATTAGTTGTCAGAGGGTGGAACTGGCATAAGATGGTAGTTTGGGATTGAATACCGTTATTAATGCGGTTTGCATAACTAATACAGATAAAATTGAAGTTCAATTGAGTTGTATACTTTAGCCCAAGCTACTGACCGGCCAACTATGGGATTGAAAACTGGATGATCAGGGTCCGTTAGCAGACGCGACTAGGATATTAAATCAGTAGTCTAGAAATGGATAAGCATAGAAGTATCATACTTACATAATCATCATAGCCAAGGACGACATCTCTAAGTTTGCCATTCTTATCCTTCACCCAAAGCTCTGTCAAAGTCGCACCAAAGGAGACAAATTTTGCCGTTATTGACCCATCAGGCGCGGATATCGTCGTTACGTCGAACGGCTCGGGACTTGAAGGTGCTCCCCAACATAGTGAGGCAAGATATGTGCTGAGAACTACCCAAATCTTTAGCAGCATTTCAAAGCAGAATCCGGATAGTAACAGCGAGCAGTAGATGCAGGTGTCTTTCGCATTTGGCCCCTCTTATTTAATCGTCGGAGTAATTGAATAGGTGGTTGATTCTGCTTGAAGATCGCCATCAGTATATCTGCAAAAAAAGTTGGCAATAATTACCTAGTTGTGCAAAAATGGGGATTACGGGGCAACTTCACGCTCGGGCACGGGTATAACTCTGTGGAGGTCAGCAAATCAATGACCACGAGACCAGCGGCCCCCCTGCCTCAGGCGCAAGACTCGGATTATCCACGGAAGAACGAAATGTCCAGTAAGCTACTTTAGCTGGTTGCGGGAAAATATCGGGGGTTCAAAAATTAGCACTTTGCTAACATTGCGGTAATTGAGCGCTGAGGTGCCTTATGACTCTTGAATATCATGCGCAACAAGGAGTACTCTGTTAAGTACTTGTCCTATTCATACTTTATATTAATACTGTAATGTCTCAACCATTGCGTCGAGGACACGGATCGCATCAGGTATGTGGAACTTCTCATATTGGAGTGCCACAGGGGTACTATGAGTTTAAATAAAAATAGTGAGTAGTTTTTTGTGGACAGGATATTAAACGACTTACTCCCAGCCCGTGACACGCTTGACAGGCGCGTTCAACTTTAAAAAGCATCGCTTCTGCACTTCAGCGGCGATCTCAGCACCCACACCAGCGGTCATTCCAGCTTCATGAACGATGACAAGACGTCCAGTACGCTTAACGCTTTCTGTGATCGTCTCAACGTCCCACGGTAGAATTGAGCGTAGGTCAATTAGCTCAACCTTAGCTGAGCGGAGGGATTTCGGGATGACTCCCTCAAGAGCAGGTGAAGGGGAGTTCAGCATGTGAAGAGCCGTCTCACAGTGGTATACGGGAGTGCCCCAAGTGAGCACTGTGAGATCTGAGCCTGGGACGAGGACTTCAGCCTTCCCGAGAGGGAGCTCATAGTCATCGACGGGAACTTGTTCGACTGCCAAAGTGTTTTCAGGTCAAGAAAGTTCTAGAACACTTTGAATCTACAAACCAGCTGAGCGGTAAAGGATTTTGGGTTCCATAAAGATAACTGGATTGGGGTCCCTGATTGAACGGAGTAGCAATCCCTTTGCTTGAATCGGGGACCGAGGTATGACGAGCTAATAAGAGAGTTACTAAGAAATTTTTGAAATAGAGTGTGTAGAGGTACCTTCAGCCCAGATGCACCCATGAAGAATCCTTCCGGAGATTGAGAATGGTAAAGTCCGCCATGACCCTAAAGCAAGAAAATTGTTTAATATGCTCCTCCACTATGTTTTAAGGAGTACTTACAACGGACATTGTTGGGGTGCGAATAGTAAGTCCTCCAACGTTGTACTGACCTCCTGAGCGGTATCTGATTTTGGCAGCTTCGTTGACAAGCTAATCGAACTAATGAATTTAAAAAAAGGGACAACACGAGCATTGATGACGCACTTGGTCAAAAGCTGGGTATATGTAGTCCGCAAACTGTATCTCAGCGATTGCAGTATGACCCATCAAGGCCATGCCTATACCGAATCCTGCGATACCTTGTTCGGTCAAGGGCGTGTTGAAGACGCGTTCGCGGCCTGACGAACTGTTCAGGACAGAAAGAGTGAGCAAATACCATAGTACACACCGAATTCTTCTGACAATCCCTGAGTAGAATATGATTAGGTCATGAAATTAGCCAAAGAGGCGTGATGCTCACCATAGTGCACCGGAAGACACCACCGAAGGCCACATCTTCTCCGAACACAACGGCGCTGTCGTCTTTCGAAAGGGCAATACTGATTTTGGTCATTAAATTGTGTGACAGCAAATTGGACGGATCTTACCTCATAGCATCGCGAACAGCCTGGTATACGTTCATCTTCCTAGTTTCGCGTCCCCCAATGATAGTGCTGGATGAGCCAGAAGCATCCTCATCTGAGAATGTGAGACCCGGTGTGCGTAATGCACCATCCCTGGTAGTACGAAGAATCTCAGAAGTGGCAATGGACGGCAGATGTCCACCTGCTGGGGGTGGCTCCACGACGGCGGAGTTCCAGCGACGCTGCCATTTTCTGTCAGCTTTTGCCACTGCTACTTCATCGAATGATACACGACGTACGATAATAGAGGGCAGCCTCTTCGCAGCACGAGCGGTAAGCTTGGTGGTATGCATTGAAGAAAGTGTGGCTAAGATCCGGGTTTTGGGAGTCGATCATTATGGGAGTACGGGTCGCGTCAAAATAATAAGCGAGACGCTACACACCTCTCATCATCTATCTACCCGTTTCCTCATGGACAACGAATCGACCTTTGTAGCTCCGGAAGGCGTCTACACTGTCATCGACGAACATAAGCCGCCTCCTAATTTCACGCCCTTCGGCGGCCCCGCTCTCTTCCCTACCAAAGTCTCTAGTGTCGTGGTCAGCTTCCCTGCTACGAAACAGGGCAGCTCCCCTGGATTCGTGCAACTACTAGGGGGCAACAAGGATATAAAAAAGGCCAATGGATCCAAGGAAGACGGTGTCAGTTTATCGAGTAGCGATACCCCAGATGAGGCCGATCAACCAAACTCTACGCAAGAACATGTAGCTGGCAATCCCTCCGTCTCTCAAGAACCTCATACGCTATTTTCTCCTATTCCAAACGTATCTGGGAAGAAGAAGCCAGCCACACGTCCCAAGCATAATATGCGGACAACCTCCTCAACATTTATCAACCGAATTCAGACTGCGGAAGGACTTGTGAAAACACTACAATCTAAGCAAGGGGAAGTCACTTTCCTGTTTTATAACTTGTCCAAAAGTTGGCTCTGGATTGAAGCAGGCTCTAAGGCCAAGGTACGAGTCTCATACTTACAGTCCCACTTTTATGATGCTTAACGATGTGTAGGACGCTCTCTCAAGAATCACATTCTCACATCACCCTACATGCCACGATGTCAATACCTCGACTGCTTCCCCCGAACATTTGGATGTGATAATCGGATTCAACTCGGGTGACTTGGTCTGGTTAGGTGTGTATCATTAGTGACTTATGAACACGGTATTGGTCCGACGCGTTATTAGATCCTGTGACCTCTCGTTACGCTCGTCTTAATAAACAAGTGCGCTATTCTACACAGCTTCAAATTTTTCGGCTTAACATGTGAATCAAGGGCTGCATATCAAGTTCCCCATGCACCGCAGTGCGTTGGGTACCCTCTTCCTCAACATTATTCCTCGTCTCGCATGCAGATGGTACTATCATCGTCTATGACAAGGAACGTGATGATGGTGTCTTTGTCCCGCAGGACCCTGTGGGGAAGTCTTTGGATTCCAATGGCACATCCACCTCCGAAGACGGATCCCAGAAAGAATGGGACCCTACGGATAGTATCTTTGTTACGATGCCGCCATGGCATCCAGTCTCATCTGGTGGCGGACTGTCCAATAACGGCAAGCCCGACAAGGAGAAGACTGCAAAAAATCCCGTCAGCCACTGGCGCGTGTCACGGCGAAGCATTGTCGGTAAAAGCGCTGTATTCGCACAGTGTAGACATCAACTAAGCTTGAGGACTAGATTTTGTTTTCTCGCCGGATGTCAAATACGTCGGTGCTATATCAGAGGACGGCTGTTTGAGAGTTATTGACGCTTTAGCAGAACAGTAAGGACCCTTACTGGAAGTGTTTTGAACCTTTCATAAAATGTCCCTCAGGCTTATTGATTGCTATGCTTCATACTTTGGATCACTGACCTGCATTGCTTGGTCCCATGATGGGCGGTTTATATTGGTGCGTACTCGACAACTCGGTCAGATTTTTTTCTTTCTAATATATTGTTTGATAGACCGGAGGCCAGGACGATCTATTGACCATATTTTCTCCTTGGGAGCAGAGAGTGGTCGCACGTTGTCAAGGGCATTCATCTTTTGTGTCTGCATTGGCCTTCGATGACCTACGCTGCGATGGTCGGACATACCGATTTGGCAGCGTGGGTGAAGATAATAAATTAATTTTGGTCAGTCATTGCCAAGAAGTCCCGAATCACAGGAGTACTGATGCCATATCCTCTAGTGGGACTTCTCTAGTGGAGCACTGCATCGTCCTAAATTCCACGTATGCGTTGTCCGTTGTCGGAATCCCTCATCTTTTCTAATCTCTTTGGAAGGCTACACATCATCAGCGCATGTCAATGTCCTCGAGCATATCTCTCGCGCTACGACGTGACAGATCTACTCACTATCTCCCTTCAATCAATTCCCCACGACTTGACGGTCGGTCGCCCCGATTTCATCCAGCACCTTCTCGCAATGAGATTGCAGTTGTGCAGCCTGTATTGGTAGGACCTCATTTTCACTGGCCGTTATCTATCTCGACTCATCAAGTTTTAGATTAAAAATATTGAGGGTGAAATCTTGACCGCCATCTCTTTTTCACCAAGGTCCATCCTTACATCTACGAAAGTGGGCCATATTAAACTCTGGATTCGCCCCTTGGCGCTACGATCACGCACCAAGATGGGTCGAGTGGCTGATATCGACCCACTCACTTGACTTTTTGCATTTACGTTATTGCTCTGGTAGCTCTAATTTATTTGGTCGCATAGTATATCGGCCTGTTGATCTGTACTTTAGCTAGGGGATTCGGGTGGACATTAGCTGTGGATAACTGTTGGTGCATTTATGACGTATTTATTATGGATTTTATTCAGTCTAATAATGTCATGAAAGATTTTTGTCCTGGGAGAAGGACCATAAATATATTGTGTTTGTTTGGGGACCTTGGAATACGCGGGCGGCGGCGGTGTGATTTGTGCTCCCATTCCAAATCGCTCAGCTCTCTCAGCTGGAACACAACTTCTACATGGCTACACCTACCCTAATTCCACGGCAATCTAGGTTTCCGCACCTGCTCCCAAGGCCACCTCAACCTCACCCTGTCCCATTATCTCATCGCCGCGTCTATGGTAATCTTAATGCAGTACGCGACTTGCAGCGTGAGATGGAAGATCTCAGTGATGAGGAAAATGAATTCGAGGATATCGTACGTTACTTTTCAGTTACAAATAGTATCCGATGTCCAACTTTTCCTATCCAGAACCTGAGTATTTATAATCGGGGATATAGTTTTCTTGTTCCTATTGGTCGGGCTTTGACCCAGCAGGAGGAGAAAAACGACGTATACATCTTCATTTTAATACAGCCTTTATTCGTCTTTCTAATATTCTAGAGTAGGCCGACGACGATTCAGAAGACTCCGGTTCAGCATCTGATGGCGGCGCACCTTCACTCAACGAGGACGGGGGAGAAAATGATGAATCCGCCCATGATCTCGATGCGAGCATGGAGGACTTGGATGAAGGCGTGACTGTTGACACAGATGATAATGACGAGATGGGCGAAGGAGATACCGACTTTGAAGAAGAAACTTCTGAGGTTTAAAATATCAGGATTCGCTTCCCCGATATCGCAACGCACCCTTGGGTTCTTCAAGATTTCTAAACTCAATATCCCCTGGTATTACGTTCGGAACACTGTAGAAATCTTTCCTACAACCCCTAGCGAAATCTAGACAACCCACGACCGTATCGCTATTCCCAGCTCTCATGCTCTGTTGGCGTCAATGGCTTTGGTTCCCATGTAATCAAGCTGTTTTTGCGTTATCAAAATCAATTCTTTCCAGCGTGCTGTCCCGCATCATCCTCACGCTCATAATCAACATCGTACCAATGCTACGCAGGCTCTCCAGAACGCAGTCTCCCCAGGCATCCTTGCAATTATGTTACGAATACCCAGTCCCTCAAGGCATCCAAAGCACCCATATATACTCAACATATACACTCAGCGCTTCGGCAAAAACTAGCGCCCCAGAGACCACAGCCGTCGTACGACTGGCTGTCCAATGGTAATCAACGCGCTTTTGCCGCCAAAAAAAGTGGAATCCAAGGTAATCGCAACGGGCGCCAGGTGGTTAGTATTTATGTTTGAAGTTGCCGTTCAGTTCTGCGGCGGTTCATCTTTATCCTCATACGCCTTGGGTTAGCTCCAGATGTGTATTTAGGTGGTTGGGGTAGAGATGGAGGGGTACCGACACCATCATCAAAGCCAGTAGGCAAATCTGTGCCGATAGCCAGTTCGATTTTTGGTTCAAATAAGAATGATATCTTGAAGATTTAACAATGTACTCATACTTCCCTAATGGTGCGAGTCCTTTTTGTTATGAAAAGTGATATCTATTGTGAAGGTAATTGCAACGAGTACCAACCATAATATGGTTGCTTTAATGTCAAATCAACGACATGCTATCTTCTAGAATATATTGAAGTCTATTCATTATCAGAAGCTCATCTCGGCACATGGTTGCTGACTTATTTCGGATGAACAGGACCTGTAAACCCAAAATCGACGACTTTGAGCGAACCGTCTAGGGCACGAAGGAAGATGGCGAGCATCAGATGCCCATGACCATTGATTCATCCCTGCTTGGCGAAAAGCTCTGATGAAAGGGCTAGGAATCCAGGATCAATCATCGTGGTCAGTAATATAGAAGGCCTCTGAGAGCGTCAATAACTGGCTGGAGGGCCCGACAAACCTCTTTGACGCTATATCACCTTCGAATACCTCGTTCCGGAGGGGCCCCAGCATTATCCATGATATAACAATACAGGGGTCTCAATCAAAGTTTGCATAAGCACTGTGGTACCTGGGAACATGAGAGGACAGGCGAGGGAGACTTTTTCGTAGAACAGGGCTTCGCGGACAATATCTAGGCCACAGAAGAACTTCAGAGCAAAAGCTCCACCGCCATTACCCAAATCGGTATGTCAAACATAACTGGTGCGCCCCTTGCATGGAATGATGCGTATCAAGGGAGAAGAGACCCATAGTGACTTCATCAAAAGGTTCCGTTTTCAGGAAAGCACTGATACTGGGAGATATTGGGTTGAATGGAATGAGTCGAGGGTAAGGTGGGAGTTCTGGGGTAGTAAGAAGGACAGAGACCACAAAGCTCGTGTAGCATGTCGCTCAGACACAAGATGCTTCTGTCTGTCAATGCATTCAGTGTAAAAAATAAAATGTCAGCAACTCAGTTGCGTACCAGCAAGGATGACGAGTTGTCCTAGAGCTTGTCCATTCTGAAGGAATCCAAGGTTAGTTGTCTTCTCCATGTGACGATGCCAAATTCCAAGAGGGATCCCTAGAGTAATATCTTCTGGTGGAAGTGTATTAGAATTTAGTGGCAAACTTATGACGGTTATTGAGATTTCTGTGACTATCATCATGACTTGTTAAAGCAGTGAGTCGACCAGGTTTTCATGATCTAGAATCGTGTTGAATGGTTCAGAGCAGAGTTATCTGGGGAACTGGAAAGTCAGGTGGGAGTTGGCGTACTTCCAGAGAGTGTATACCTGCTCGAAAGGTATCTGGTGCGCGTTTAGATAGTGGATGATTGGTGTCGGGCACCATGAAAGCGGTGAGATGCTATGACGGTATTCCGATTTGGTACTTGGATTCGGAAGGTGTTTTCGGAGATCCCCAGGGACGACGTGTGGACTGCTGCCGCTCACACTGTAGATTCATCGCTGAGAAAACACCAAACCTTTCGTTTTGCACCGCTTGCCACTCCAAGTCCCTATTCCATCCGTCCCACGCGGCGCTGGAAGCATCAAAAGTGCTTTGTGATGAGGCTAGATTAGCCCACCCGCCCCGCAGACCACCGATTTCGAGCTGAAGGACCTCACAAAACTCACACTCATACTCTACACTTGACAAACAATGTAGCGCCTCTACTAGTTTTATTCCAATCACGGCACTAGCCTGGGCATCTTCTAGTACGGCCTCGATCCCAGGAACCGTTATGGCGTTGCACGTCTGCCTAGCGGTGAGCGCATGCTGAGCGCTGAGCGTCCGTGTCGCGTCATGACACGCCTCGTGAGCGGCTTTCCGACCCCCCGCGCCTTCTCCCTTCAGCAGTACCCGGTTCCCCAATACACCCATGCACACTCAGCATCGCCTGCAGAAGACTTAGCCCCTGGGCGAACACAGCTCTTTCGCGACAGCCTGCCTGCACTGACCCAAGATGTCAGAAAGGAAATAGGTGTCGCGTTCCTGTTCCACACCCAAGTCATTCAACGTACTGTTACTGCAAGCGGACGGAATCGTAACTGGTTCCATGTCGCGGTCAGAGCAACGGGCAGCGAGGGGCAGCGGGTAGTCGTTCTTCATGGTTGGAGTTGTTGATTTCTGCGCGTGGTTCTTCATCCTCTGGGGCAATTTACAGTAGGCTCGGAGAACTCAAATCGGACGATAGTCACAACAGGACGCACCACAAAGTAAGTTTAACGATGGATCTGCTCCGCTCTGTGTTAACATTATTGTGGTTGAGATTATACCCCACCTTCGGTCAGTATCAACCCCAAAAGTCTTGGTGCGTTTTTCTTTCTTTGTCTACCTCTAAGCCCTAAATCTTCCCTAGGCTAGCGCTCAAGAACGGAGGACGAGTATGTTGGGGGAACCCTACCAGAGGGTGAGCTTCATGGTCGACACAGATCGTAATAACGTGATAGGTCGACGAGACGCCGACTTTGACGAAGAGCCTTCTGAGAATTAAAAGATAAATACGCCTAGGGTCACCTCTATGATACACAAAATCGCAAGCCAACTCGAGTTGCTTAGATTTTTCTTCGAATACACATGCAGCTACTGCCACACGTCTTACTGCGATCACTTTCGACTTTTGCTGCTGGAGCTAGAACGGCGAAGAACGACTAGCTAAAAATTTGATTTTACGCTCGACCTCCAATTTCGCCAGTTGAAGCAATGTACACGGATATCGCTCCTGTGGACCCACACCAAATGAATCTCCTGCTTGCTCCCTGTTCGCAGCACTTCCGCGTTTTGATCAATTCCACGGAGAAGATTCCAAGAACACAGGCTGTCATCGAAGGGCAAGCTCACGAAAGATAATCAATTTATACAGAATAATGACGATTGCCGACCAATCCTCGGCCGCTTGCGGTTGGATATCCCTTTAACCTCGATTATCTGGGCGCTAAATACTAGTCTGTCATAAACGTTGTAACCGCACACACGTGTGGGACATGTGCCAGGAAGCATTGCATTAAGTGCTCATGGGAGGTGCCCAAACTTCCCTGACTCACTTATCGCGATGGCGTTCAGTTTGGACCTTTCTTTCAGTACCTATATCGACAAAAGAATCCGACGGCGGAATGAAATTTTTCGGTTAGTGTAATAGCCAAGATCTCAAAACATTCCTTCAATACTACATTCTCTAGAAAGTCCTTTGTCGTCACATCCACACATCCACATCGACTGATCCCCCATGGAAAACCTGGGAACTAGACGAACAGTTCATGAAGAATCTCTCGGACTGGAACAAAAACAACCCAGAGAAAACGCCGCACAAAGTCCTTCAGAGTATCTGCGCAGGCCTCGAAAGTGAGAAAGAACTGCTGACTCTCATACCCAGCAGTCCATTCCCTGCTCAAAGTCTGGTCACTGGTCTTGCATACTTGTTTAAACTTGGTGTGGTGAGTGTTTCCGTGTATACCATGCTGAATAACCCTTAAGTGATCCAGTAGAGAATAACTCTGGCAAAGAATGACGTCAAGGATTTTGCAGAGGTCATTGTTCGTTGGTTCGAAAAATTACAGGCTGCCTTTGGGTCGGCCAAGGGGGGGCATTTCACGCGGTCGGCATGGCGTGATCTTGAGAACATGAGGCGAGTACTATGTCGCACCTAATTACATTGGTGGAATGCACCAGAGTTGACATATTTCTCTCATAAGGGATCTGATCGATGAGATATGTTCGTGGGCTGTGGATCGCCTGAATGATAATCGCTGGAACGTAGTACAAGCAGTCGAGGTTGGGCAGCAGTTTAAGGAATTTCAAAATCGAATTGCCGACGCGCAAAAACTGTTCCAGGTACATACTTCTTGGCCATACTAGATTGCATGGGGAAATTTAATGCATTATTTTGTGGATGATAGGATCTCTCAGCGATCAATCTTGCCAGAGGAATCGACTGCACCAGAAGGGACTTTCTCGCCCTGAGGGAAGGAGATGACCAAGTTCTTGCTAAGATCAAGCAGATTCGAGAAACTCAAGTTACTCAAGAAAAGCAATTGGTGGATAGACTTGAATCAGCTGTTAAATCAGTCTTATAATCTTGCATATAGAATGAAATCATCAACAAATTGAATGATGCGAAAACCGTCCAAGATCGTAAGGATTTCCTCGAGCAGAATTTGAACCCAAGCACCGTCGCAGATCCAACTTACGTCAAGCAAGGGAAGCTTCCCTGTGATGACGGCACCCGCGTTGAAGTCTTGAAGGAAATCCAAAGCTGGGTGAACGAGAGAACCCCCGAGTCACTGAACTTTCTTTGGCTCAGTGGTGATCCTGGGTGCGGCAAATTTGCCATCACAGCCTCTCTCGCCAAGAAGTGCAAGGACTAAAAGACCCTCTGGGCACAATTCTTCATCAACAGAAATGTCGAAGAGACCACAGATCCCAATTCATACTTCCCGTCCATTGCACGCCAACTCGCCAATCATTCCCCCGAAGTCGCTCAAAAAATCCATGATACCTTGAAAGGGCAACAATCACTGGTGGACAGAGTATCTTCGGTTCAAGCAACAAAGTTGTTCATCGATTCTATTGTACTTGCATCTGAACTTACACCGGGACGACCTGTCGTTGTCATCATTGATGGGTTGGACGAGACTAAGAGAGAACACCTCCAAGACACGGCCACGATATTCTCGACGCTTTTCACAGAACTCAAAGGCCACAACAACGTCAAAGTTTTCATCTCCAGCCGGACTGACGATGAGATACGGAACCCCTTCGCCATAGCCTTGCGCAATCACCATGTCAAACATATCCATCTCGATACCTCGGATTCTAGAGATGACGTTTCTAAGTATATCAGACAACATCTAACGAGAATAGCGAATAAACATAAAGACGAACTTGGGGGGGGGGGGGGGGGGGAATGGCCAGGAGGGGAGCGCAGGGTGTTGCTTGGGGAAAGGGCGTCTGGTTTGTTCATTTGGGCTGTGACTGCGATCAAATTTATCGAAGGGGAGATGGAGCGGAATCTAGGCGAACAACTGGACTCACTTTTTGATATGCTCACCGCTGAGAAGCTCCAAGGTATCAATGAGCTCTATGCATTGATTATCAAACACACGCTTCCGCAAAGTGCATCTGCCTGGGAATTCGAAAGATTTCGTCGCCTCGTCGGTGCAATTGTCCACCTACAGGAGCCCATTCCCATTGACGATCTCGTGCAGCTGCTTCATCTCCGGCAGACACCGAATACCCCTCCCGTCAATATCCAGCACTTTATAAAGCGTTTAAGGACTGTTCTAGTTTCTGGCACCGACGAAATAGATGGCAAAACGGTACCCCGGCTTCACAAATCATTTGCCGAGTTCATTGTCAGTGGTCATATGGACGAAGGGTTTCGCGTTGTCCCAGAGCATGCACACCTCGAATTAGCCATTCGATGCCTGCATCAGCTCCGAATCGGTCGTGAGCTGTTCGACAAGGCGCGACTACCTCTCTCAGTCCGATATGCTTGCCGGTTCTTTAGCAGCCACAGCCAAAGACCCGAGGACAGTGGAGATCGTAGGATCGACAAATCCGCCTACCACGACGGATATCATTGATATGAGTCAAGGGGGAGCTGTCCTTTTGCAGGACAGCCCGGACCAGCTGGCAAAGGTGGATCTCGCGAATTTCGCTTCCCTTTTACGGCACACTACCAAAGTCACGCCTTTTGAACTCGGGTTTTCCTCAACAGATTCCACAATCCATGCAACGCTCAACGACGAAGCTCAGGATTGGTGTGTGCAGGATGGTTGGGAGGTCCTCAAGGACAGACAAGTCCTTACTTGCCTGACCTTTTCATCTGACGGCAAGAAAATTGCAACATGTTCCGACGACGGAATAATCCTGCTCTGGGATGCCCACGCTAACAAAAGGACCCTGACGGTCGGGATGTTTGAAAGTGTATTACTCACCGTCGCGTTTTCGCCAGACGGGAAAAGACTTGCCGCAGGATCCAAGAACCATATACTGTCCCTCTGGGAAATAGGCGCAGACTCATCGACGGCCCCACGCAAATTCCTAGGCCACAAGGGCCCCGTGAACTGTGTCGCATTCTCCCCCCACAACGAGGGTAAACCCGACAAATACGGCGAAAGAATTGCATCAGGCTCAGCAGACGGAAATTGCCACATCTGGGAGATAAGCACCAGCTCGAGCCTCGCCGTCATCAATATCGGCTCCACGCTTGTCAGAATATGGTTCACAGACCTACAACACCCATCCTGCCTTACTTCTGACGGTCAAGTTTTACTTCTGGATGGTCAACGAGCCAACCCTCTCCGAACTCTCGGTACAACAACCGGGATGTCAATCGATGCTGATGTTGCAACCTCGTCAGCGGCTACTTTGCAGGCTGCGCAGGATCCTATCTTCGTTACTGGCACAAAGTATGGGAATGTGCTTTTAGAGACTAAGACTAGACGCCAAATCATCAAGTCACCATTTCAGCGAAGTCCAATCTTGGCACTGGAGATAAAATCTACTGGAGAAGAAGTATTCTACGCATCAAAGAATCATATAGGCGTTGGGGACGTTGAGGGGCTGAAAGATATATACGGGCCTGTCAAGATTACACAAGAGCCACGCGCAAGGGTAGGACTGAGCGTTTCTCGACAGGCAGAAACGCCGGACTTGCACGTGGTGGTGGGCGCATTTTCACCCGACGTCCAGCACTTTGCATGTGGTGATCAAACCGGCATAGTTCGTGTCTTCAAGTTGGACCGCTCTGACGAAGGCACCGAAGGGGTAGGCTCGAGCAATGCCCAAAAACATCCGAAGATCAGCTTGGTGGAGGAGCCCTCTGTTAAATCAACTCACGCAACAATCAAGAATCCCTGGATACTAGAGGGAGAAGCCAGTCGAAACTCGAGTGATTCCCTCCTTGATGTAGAAGGGGCTGGTTGGGAGTATGATTCTACCGTCGGTCGGAACGGATGTCTAGAGGGGGCCCGGTGGTACAAGTCCAAAGCTCAGGATGGAGGCGACAAACCCTTTGTTCTGTGGGCCTTGGTCGGCGACGCCATTATCAAGGCGTCTAGCCACGATAATACCGGTAGTCAGTTTGAGATGTGGTTCAATCCTGAACCTACCCCGCATATGGCCTCTAGTTGAACATTTGGCAAGGACTATTTAGCGAGTATTTAGTTATTATGGACGTACCTCGCTTGTACCTACAGTATACATGAATAAGTTGCATCAAATTTGACCATTTGAACGGGGATACCTGGGAGCTCAGCACAGTGTGGAGGGCAAGTAAGTAACTAGTTTACTGATTCATTTTTTATAGCAATGAAGGACAGCGACTAGCTGAGCGAGCTGATTTGATTTCGCGATTTTAGTCACAGAACCAGCAAGTCGACAACTCATCATGAACTGTAACACATTTAATTGCCTACTTCCTTTACAATTGTGGTGGGTCGCGCCGTCTCCGATGACCGATTTCCGTAAATGTGCCCTAAAATTGTCAAGGCGGATGCAGGCGCGCACTACCGCAGACTGTTTTCTCGGGCGTGGAATAGCTCAGTGCCGAGGCGGTTGCGGTCTATCGAACCCTCGGGGAGTCTAAGAATCCTGCAGTGCGGAGATATTTAAAAAGCAAAGTTTGGAGTCAAGGTAAGCCTGTTCATCGAGATCACGCGCATACTCACTTAAATTTTGGTCGTCTAGGTTCAAATGTATCGGGGCAGGAGCAAGGGTTACCGTGGTACAGTAGGGAGTGTCGCAGTCCAATGGGGAATGTGGAGGGTATGCCTTGGAGAGGGGGTCGAGGTGAACTTTTTCCAATCGTGCGAAGAGGAATGGCAAGGAGTAGGATGCGGGGGGCGGTTCAACGACACAGTCCAGTGAGCCTATCAGTGAGCGTAACCTGCATTGAGGGTTGTTTCATACTGAGACTCATGCACTCTCAGATACCAGAGGCTCCAATTCGGGCGTGCGCGGGGACCTACGTCTTGCTTTCCCCTACCCAGTCCGGGTAATGGGGTGATTTGGAGCCAGGGTATTCAGCGAGGAGGCAGGCGGCAGCAAAAGATGAGTGGATGAAGTTGCCTATGAGTGATCGAGTATGTGGGGATAAGCATCCGCAAATACCACACCGAAAGAGACTGGGGCTTGATGGAGATTCACTACATAGTGGGGTTGATGACGACATGTAGAGCACAAGACATGATGATATGCATCAGAAAAAGAGTGAGCATTCTGCATCACTCGAGTCAGCCGACCTTCACTTCTTTTCACTTCATGCCCTCCACGCTTTCAACTTCAATGATATCGCATACGCCATCACGATTCCCCCGCTGCGCCTTTCAACCATGAAATCCAGAGAAGTGTGGGACCTTTGGGTGACGAAACACACCACTCGCTGGGACCTTGTATCTGCTTTCACTTTTGCTGCTCCGTTTGGAACGCCTGTACTGCAAACGCCTGGCATCGCAGTAACATCTCACTGAAACCCGAACCGAAGCACACCCACTCGTGATGAAAGGGACTAAGAGAGAGGAATGACAGAAGCTCCCAGTCAACGCAACGTAAGTTTCCGGCAGTGTTTCCAGCCGTTTCCTAAAATGCCTTATCGTTAAAAGTGCATTCACTTCGACGCTTGATAATGCCAGTCACCGACCGCTCTGGTAGATGGTTTAGCATCCTTCCGAAGGGCGCCATTATGCCATCCGGGCAGCTTGTGGGCTCAAAGAACGACCAAGTTGTGAACTTTTGATAGTGGCACACACGTGTTGGACATGTGCTGAGCATATACCGTCAGTATATGGAATCGGTATTCAACCTTCTGCAATATATCTGATCCAATGGATCTCTATGTAAGTGCCTTTGTGGATAAAAGAATCCGACGCCGGGAGAATCGTATTCGGTTAGTACAAGTACTAGCTCTCTGAATCCGAGATATCGACGACATTCTCTAGGCCCCCAGTTGTCTCATCAGTTGAGCATCCATGGGCAAACTGGAAGCTTGACCAAAAGTTCCTCAAGGATCTCTCGGAATGGAGCTCAAATAACCCAGATACACGATTGAACAAAGTCTTTGAGACTGTGTGCGCAGGCCTTGAAAGTGGAAAAGATCTCATAGCCACTATACCCAATAGCCCATTTCCTGCTCAAAGTCTGGTCACTGGTCTTGCATATTTGTTTAAACTCGGCATGGTACATTTTAATACGCCAACTAGATCTCCAATGACTCTAAAATGATCAAACAGACAATATCGCGTGCGCAGAAGGAGGTTGCGAAGTTTGCCAAGGACATCATTAGTTGGTTCATGCAACTCCAAGGCGCCTTCGAGTCGGCCAGGGGTGGACGTTTTACGCATTCAGCATGGCGCGACCTTGAGCATGTACGGCAAGTACTATGCCCAACGTACTCGTGTCAAGCACGAGTTAACATATTCCTCTCAAAGGGATCTGGTCGTCGAAATATGCACCTGGGCCGCAACTCGCCTGGAAGACGGGCGCTGGACAAACCCCGGACGTGCACTCAAAGTTCAACAGGAAGTCAACGATTTTAAAGATCGAATTTCCGATGCCCAAAAAATGTTCCAGGTATTTTTTTCGGCTTATTGAGCTGATGAGTACCCGGCATTAATGGTTTGCATGGACAGAGTCTCTCCATGATTAACCTCGCGAGAGGAATTGACAGTATCAAACGGGACATTCGCGCTCTCTGGACGGAAGGACAAGACCGGATTATCGATGAAATCAATCTGATTCGAGAAACTCAGGCAAAGCAATTGGTGAATAGACGTGAATGGGCTTTTGATGATTCTATTGTGTTCTAATCTTCCACGTAGGATGAAATTATCGACAAATTGGATGAAGCAAAAGAGACCGAAGAACGTGAGCGCTTTCTCAAACAAGCCTTGGGTCCACGCACTATCATAGACCCGACTTATGACAAGCAGGAGAAGAGTCCCTGTGATGACGATACTCGTATCGAAGTCTTGGCTGAAATTCGGGACTGGGTGAACGACAGGACCCCTGAGTCACTGAACTTTCTTTGGCTCAGTGGTGATCCTGGGTGCGGCAAATCCGCCATCACGGCCTCTCTTGCCAAGGATTGCAAGGACCGAGCCACCCTCTGGGCCCAGTTCTTCATCAACAGAAACAATGCTCTGACTACAGATCCCAACTCGTACTTCCCGTCCATCGCCCGCCAACTCGCCAATCGTTCCACAAAAGTCGCGCAAAAGATTCACGATACCTTGAAACTGCAACAATCACTAGTCGACACTGTATCTTCGGATCAAGCAGCAAAACTATTCATCGGTTCTATCATAGTCGCATCGGAACTTGCACCAGGGCGACCTGTAGTCGTCATCATCGACGGGTTGGACGAGACAGAGAGAAAACACCTCAGAAACACGGCGACAATATTCGCTGAGCTTTTTAGCGCCCTTTCCGAATACAAAAATGTGAAAGTCTTCATATCCAGTCGGACCGAGGATGAAATAAGGAATCCCTTCGCCCGAGCCCTGAGGGACCATCGTGTCAAACATATTCATCTCTATACTGCGGAGTCCGTCGCTGATGTTTCCCGGTACATCAAACGCCGCCTTGAGAAAATAGCTCGCGACCACAGCCTCGACGGGGAGACCCCGCCATGGCCCGGAGAAAAGCGCACAACTTTGCTTGGTCAAAGGGCATCGGGGCTATTTATATGGGCTGTCACTGCAATCAAATTCATTGAAGAAGAGATAGACCGAAATGGATTCGAACGACTGGACGGAATTTTTGATATGCTGACTGCTGAAAACCTCCAAGACATCAATAAACTCTACGCATTGATTATCACGCACACAATTCCAAAGGACGTACCTTGGGAGTTCGAGAGATTCCGTCGCGTGGTCGGCGCGATTGTTCACCTACAGGAGCCTATTCCTATCGATGATCTCGCGCGTCTGCTTGATCTTCGGGAGACACCAACCAGTCCCCCTGTTGATATGCACAACTTCGTACGTCGTCTAAGGACGGTCCTAGTTTCCGGAACCGACATCATAGAAGGGAAAACGATACCACGACTTCATAAGTCCTTTGCCGAGTTCATCGTCAGCACTCAAATTGATGAGCGTTTTCGAGTTATCCCAGAACATGCACACCTCGAACTGGTCATCAGGTGTCTGCATCAGCTTCGAATCGCTCGTGGTTTGTTTAACAAGACACGAATACCACTTTCTATCAGATACGCATGCCAGTTCTGGTTCAAACATTTGGAGCTTTCCGAACAAAAGGCAGGGGGTGTTGTACTTGTCCAATACACTCCAGCTCCAGAGCTGCAGCTCGCAAAATTTGCCTCCCTTTTATCACATACCACTAAAGTCATTCCCTTCAGACTCGGTTTCTCGTCAGAAGAATCTGCCATCCGGGCAACCCTCAATAGCGAAGTCCGGGATTGGTCGGTGCAGGACGGTGTGGAAATCCCCAAGAGCAAAAAGGCACTTACTGGTTTGACTTTCTCAGCTGACGGCAAGAAAATCGCAACATGTTCCTCCGACGGATCTATACAACTCTGGGATGCAGACAGTGACGAAAGTGGCTTGACAGTTGCGGAAAATGCAAGTCCATTGCTCAGCATCGCATTCTCGCCGGACGGAAAGAGTATAGCCACAGGATCGAAAGAGAGCACTTTGTCTCTCTGGGAAATAGAAGCAGACTCACCAACTACTCCACGCGAATTCCTGGGTCATACTGGGCCCGTCAGCTGCGTTGCATTCGCTGCAGATGGCGAGCAAATCGCCTCCGGTTCAGCAGACGGAACCTGCCGCATCTGGACGACGAGTACAGGCTCCAACGTCAATGTGATCAATATCGCCATACCGCTCGTCAAAGTATGGTTCACCCAATCACCGTCCCTCTCCTGCATTACTTTTGATGGCCAAATATTTCTATGGGATACCCACATGGTCAAACCTCTCCGAGTTGGTGATGCAATCGGGATGTCCATTAGTCCCAATAAAGTGACCTCATCGGTGGTAGATTATGAAAACAGACAACAGACCATTTTTTCTACTGGTACCACACACGGGGATGTACTTTTAGAAACCAGTACTCGCCGTAGGATCATCCCATCACCACTACAAAGAAATGCGATATTGGCCATTGCACTGGGATCTACTGGAGGACATATCTTCTATGCATCCAAGACGGCCATAGGTGTCGGGAATGTTGAGACGCTTAAGGACATATACGGCGCGGTAAAGTTCACAGGACCGCCCACAGTGGTCGGGGCATTCTCACCGGACATGCGCCACTTTGCTTCTGGTGATCAGAACGGGTTGGTGCACGTATACGAATTGATGAATCGCAGTGATGCTGGCAAAAGGACCTATTTCAGTGATATCGAAAAACATCTCGAGGTCGTCGAGCTCATTGAAAAAGTTGACGCGCCAAGGACTTCCAATTCATGGATACTAGACGGAGAAATTGACAAAAACTTTGATCGCTCATTCTTCAACGTCGATGAGGGTGGATGGACTTACGATGGTAAGGTACACAACGGCGGTCTCAAAGGCACCCGATGGTACAAGTCCAAGGATCAGGACAGTGGCGAAGATTCCACCGTTCTGTGGGCTCTGGTTGGTGATACTATTATCAAGGCCAGTAGGCAAGGTCCGGACAGTCGGTTTGAGTTTTGGTTCAAACCAGCATGATCCCAGTCCTGAGTCAACGCCGGCCTCTTGAAGGTGGACAATCAATGTATTATTGACAACTTAGGTACATTCGTATTCCTCAGTGTATATGTAGGAACAGAGTGATAATGAAATCAGGATAGTAGTAGATATTATTCATATTATGAGACTAGGTCGAACCCAGGTTCAAATTTGTGTGCTTAAGAGTATGACATCTCTGAAACGAAAGTCCCTGAATCAGCAGTTTCAAACTACACATGGTCTCTTATTGACCTCAAGCGATATATAAGAACAACGACTTGTCGTGCGGGCTTCGTTCAAGATAGTCGCTTTCCACGAGTGCATCAATTCGCTTCTTGATCACATCGACTGCTGGGACGAAATGATTCTTGACAGCGTCGATGGTGGCGGCTTTGAGCTGCTCGTACGATAGTTCCTTGCGCGCCTTCATGATGCGAACGATCGCAGCATCAAGATAGTGCTTTCTGTCGCCCTCAATCGATTCATTCGTCCGTTTCGACTCTTCCGTCTAAAGGGATCCGTGGATATGAAGCAGATGAAGAAAGAAAGAATTGAAACTTACTGAAACTTTTGCCTGGATAGAGTTGATGTGAACCTTGGCCCGGGGATCCTCAAAGTCGGGGTTGAATCTAAACATGTCGGTCTCTTCGATGTCTCGTCCAGGTGGGTCCTTCTTGAGCACTTTTTTCTTGCCACACGCCAGGCTTTGCAGTGTGCGCTTCAGCTCACTCTCGTCTAAACCATGATTCATTTTGTAAGCAAGAAAGGTACTGCGGCGAGAGTGGGTGCCAACTCAACTCATCCGTGTCTGTTCCAAAATTTCCGGGTAACGCAACTCCGAGGACTCATTAAAAAGGAGGAGAACCACTGCCTGATATAAGCTAACCGAGAGCTCTTTATCGCCCGCTTTGAAGCGACCTTTCAAAGTGGCAGTTCCGAGAGCGTGATCCCAGTCCAGGACATGTCCTTTATGGTCCCTTTTGTAGTATTCAGCATAGGCAGTCAACTCAGCTTGCATCTTAGAGGAAAGGAAAGTAAGATTTCAGATCTAATTGAAGGAATCAAAACCAAGCTCACAGCAGGGGGCAAGTCAACGCTGGCTTTCTGGACGGTGAAAGGCCAGGCACTGCGCTGAAGGACCATAACAGAAAGTTTATGGCCTGGACTTTCGCTGTCTAGTTTTGAGTGATACTCGCGCATAAACTCCCTCGACAGTGCCAGATCCTTGAACATATCCTCGCCCATTCCAAATTCTGGGTCATAATCTGACATGAAAACATGAATATATCAGACACACAATACCAGCCAATTATATGACGTACTGTCTTTCAACTTCTTCAACATAGCAGCTTCGAAATCGTCGGATGCACTCTTTTGAAGCAGAAGCCGTTTCGCCAGAGAGCGATGATAGAACGTCCTAAACACGTCCTTATCCTGCGTGAACCTGTATAGTGCCAGCACAGAATCAAGAAGTGTCTCGAACTGCGCATCGCTCGTCGCGCCCTGGCCCTTGCGCATAGCTCGGTCGAGGTACTTCGCAATCATCTCCGCCGGTTTGTTACGGCGTTTCTTGAAGCCGCTTGTGAAGGCGTCACCAAGGGCATAGACGAAATCACTGTTGGGATGTTTCGGGGTAGTGCTCGTAGACCCAGAGTTCATATCTGCTGCACTGAGGCTGTCGACAAGGAACGCGCTGTGAATAGCGGTGTCTGCTAGGCTCTTGAAGTCGAGCAAGCGTTGGACCATGTTCTCGTCTTCGTTAACATCATCTACAATGCTTTCCACACGCGACTAGGATGCAGTATTAACAATCAACTTCGTCAAAAAGATGTATATCAAGGATTCCACCTTGACATAGAGGCCAAATGCGCCCACAAGAGCTTTCACGCCATCTACACGGGAAAAAAGGTTGTACATTTTCGCCAATGTAGAAAATTCCTTGCTTGCCACATAAGGGCCAACCGCTACAGTGGTTATTTGAGTATGGTGTTTAGTGCGGCCAAGTGAAAGGAAACCTACTCTCGGTGGCGAGCCACGCCAATCTTCCGCCCCATAACGCCCGCTCCACTGTCTCGCGAACAATGGTCCAACTTCCAATTGGTAGAACTTGTTTTGCTAGTTGAGCTTCTTCTTCAATGCGTTGACAGACATACTCGAAAAAGCCTTTCGCGTCGTCTTTCATGGTGTACGCACGCTCTGCTGAGTCTGACTTGTAGAAGTCGTCTGTGATCTTGACGAAGTATTCTTCAAACGACGTGTAAAGCTTGAGGGAGTGTAGGTGTGCAATGAGCTTCGGTATTTCCGCCCGAAGAGCATGTTGCTTTTGATATTTACGCTCCCATGTTGCCCACTCTTGGATACCGGCTCGAAGCCGTGCCGAGATCTGGAAACTATCAAAAATTTTCGCAGTGAACAAAGCGAAGGCACTGTCGCTGGATGAAGATGAGCATCGTCTTCATTGATCATCCGGATGAATCATACCGTATGCTCTTGGGTTCAGTTTTATTTGCCATACTGACGACATATACTTGATCCAAATAAGTTAGCAAAGACTGAAGGAGTGACTGCGTGGTAGGGCTTGAGTGAAGTGAGAAAGGACTGGCAGACTTTTGAACTCACAATTTGTTTCGCGTACCAGGTACACGCTTTCACAAGTTCTACAACCCATTGCATAGACTGACCAGGTGGGATAATCGATGAAGTAAGACTGTTTGCAATGCGGCCAACTGATTGTTCCAGTTCAATTCTCAAGATTCCATAGAGCCCCTCGCCTCTATTGCATACGGTCACAACGGAGCGACATGCGGAGTAGATGCCAGCATAACTTGCAGGCAAAGATTCTTCACTCTGTTGCGTCAAGATCGTCCTGATGGTCCGTTTGAGCAAAGCAAACTCCGTATCACCATTTGCGGCAGGCTGCTGGACTAGTATTAAACAGTATTACTATCAGGATTCGAGGTATTCGAATTATAATCCACGTACACTGGTCACCAATGACTGCGATCCTTACCGGCCCTGCACTCTTTATTCGACTGGATCTAGAAGCAGAAGCAGCATCAGAGTCGGTATCTAGACGAGCATTCTTGTGGCGAGGAGACGCCGACCCATCATCAAGGGTTTCTACCAGAGTAGATTTCAGGGAAGTGAATGCATTGCTGGAAGATTTTGGCAAGGTCAACAGTGTATAGACGTCCATCATCGTGAATGGCAAGGAACAAGTCAGGTGAGTGCTAATACTTTTGATTGTTTAGCTAACTAACGTTACTAGCTAGCAAGTTCACCTTGAAGTTAGCGATCATTCTTCCATTCTTCCGCCTACACAATAGTAATACTCATGATATTATACAAAGCTTGCTCTGTAATCTATTCTACCTACGACTTTGCAAACAGAAAGGTCCATAGCGCCTCCGTATTTTTGTAATCGTGATGTATGATGCTTACAAGCCATCTTTCATCACGTACGCTATCCAGACACTTCCGTTCTTCAGATCCTGGTCGGTAAAAGGAAGCCCAGTCTGACCAGATAGAGAATGCCTCGTCCTTCAAAATTTCGGGCATGAGCTGTGTGTTAGACGGAGTTTATAGCCACACACCTTCCACGAAAGAAACGAATCCTTCTCGATGATGGTTGTCTGGATAATCTCGTGGCCAGGGAATACACCCCAGGTTACAGCGTTCCTACCATACTCTGGAACGTTTCCGCGGCACTCGCCCTGTTGCTTCCAAGTTCAGTAAGGCCGTGCCGCAAGTGGACCTTGCACACCTTGAAATCCCCAGCAAACCAATGCACCCAACCCTTCCCTCTCTCCTCTACAATGCGCTCAATCACGTCCACATCCTTTGCCGAGCAGAAAAATTCTACAAATCCCTTCTGGAACACGTATCCCGATCTCGGGCCCCAACCAAATACCTCATCCGAGGCCCGCGCACCGTCGACGGCAGGCTGCGACCCAACCGTCCACCAGCCGCGCGCCGTCAGTTTCTCGAGGTGTGGTAGGATCATCAGCGACTCGGGAGACAGTGGCGTCGGCGAGAATGGCGTCGTCGATATCTTCGTGTGCAGATAGTCAAGGAATAGCTTCGTGAGATCTGCCAGAGACTTGGGGTTTCCCCACTGACTGACTGCGTCGTTGCGCTATATCAATGATTAGATCACTTTTTGGAGGTTCAAGAAGATTCAAGAACTATGGCGCACCAGTGCGGGACCACCCCATGGATCCTGGGTCCCGAAGGCGGGACTCTTGAAATCACCGAACCGGCCGTTCGGAAAGTCATCCCAGGTAGCGGCATTGTTAAGTTCACCACGTCCAACTTCGGTGTCAGAAGCTGGAATGTTAGCAAGTCCAAGTGCCGCAGTGCTTGTAGCGGTAATTGGTGTAACAAGGAACTCTGAAGAATCGGTTGACGGTGGTGCGTGGATAACGTCCCCTGGGGTTTCCTGAAGAAAATTTTGGACTCGGTGCTCTTGGTTTCGTGGTGCACTTACTACAATGAGTCGGTTGTGGAAGGGTGCAGTGATGCCTGTCCATTCCAATAGTTCTAGCACGCGTTGGACACTCTTCTCGAGGTTTAACGTGCAGAAGTGAAAACCTGAGATGTCGCCTTCTTTGGTAAGTCGCTGAATCATCTCGATAGCAAGCTCAACACCGTAATCCTTCACCAGTTGATCGTCGTGCTAGGGACACCCAGTCAGCTCGTAGGGTCAGGATATCCATGGGAAAGCGCACGCTGATGGGTGCAAGGGCGTCGAGGACGTATTGCGGAACTCTAGTTCCACAAAGCTTTGTGAGGCGAAGGAAAGAGGAGTATGTTTGGATTGGCATTATCCCAACAATAACAGGCACTGCGATGCCTATTATGGATTAGAATTGAATGGATGGAAATAAGGCTAATATGAGAGGATCATACCTTTCTCTCTGACTTTCTTCAACCATTGCAAGTACCGATCCACATCGTAGAATAACTGGGTGATGATAAAGTCGGCTCCCGCGTCGACTTTCTCCTTTAAATACCCTATTTCTGTTTCCTCATCTAAATGACTATCCGTGTGTCCGTCGGGGTATGCTATATGCACTGTGTTCGTAATTTAAGAAAGGCTTCAGCTGTCGATAACTCACCTGCAACGCCAATGCAGAACTCGGAAGAAAACTCGGGTGAAGATTTTATAAACTTGACTAGATCTATGCCATGCTGGAAGGTGGGATCCATCGGTATCCATGCTTCTTGTCCTCTCGGAGGATCTTTCGTGATATCACTTAAGCGTTCATGAGTGCGAGGGAAATAAGTGCTGACACACCTCCGCGTAGGGCCAGAATGTTTTGGATTCCTCGTGCTTTTGCTGACTGGGTGGCGTTTCTGGCACTGCATTGGAGAAGCAAAAATAGGGCCACATACCCGGAGTGCATCATTCACCGTACCCTCCTCCATATTCGTACATGTCAAATGCATAATTGTGTCAACACCATACTCGGTCTGGGTTAGACCAGCGAGTTCAAGGGTGCGCTCCTTCGTGGAGCCTCCGGCACCCCATGTAATACTGATCGCAAGTGGATCAAGTGTGCAAAGTCGAGAGATGCGTGCGATCAAGTTGTCGAATCCCTGTAAACGAGAAGCATCATCAGTCATGAAGCAGGTGACTTGTAAATTGTCAGCTACCTGATCAGTGCGCGGGGGAAAGAATTCAAATGTGTAGAACGGATGAGATGACTTTCTGGTGGCGATCTTTTCATTGAGTTTCATTTCGGCGTTGAAACGTTGACTGCCAAAGCGGAGGCGACATCGCGCCGGAGTCGTCGGCGGCAAGTCAGGTGGCGTGATGGTCACATACTTGACGCATCAGAGTCGGGTCAGCACATCCGTTGCCAACACCGTCCTGAACACCGTCCTGCTCGTCGCCGCACATGGATACACCATCGACGCCCGTCTCTGCAGACTTCTCCTCTGCGCCTCCAAAGAGGACCAAAATCGTCTTGCTAGGAGACCAGAGTGTCGGCAAAACCAGTCTGATTACTAGGTATGCGTTTGCTTGGTTCTTGGGAGTCAATATGCTAATTAGCTTTCCCTAGATTCATGTATGATACCTTCGATAACACATACCAGGCGACTATCGGTATCGACTTCCTGAGCAAGACAATGTACCTCGAGGACCGTACAGTGAGGTTACAGCTGTGGGATACAGCTGGTCAGGTGCGCCCCAAGGCTCATAATACACACATTATACTGATACCACACAGGAACGTTTCCGCTCGCTAATCCCATCATATATTCGCGACTCTTCTGTGGCCATCGTCGTATTCGATATTACAAGTGCGCTCATGTCATGTCATGTGTGTTGTCCAGAATACCTGAACGCCATATCACAGATCGACAATCATTCCTCTCAACAACAAAATGGATAGATGACGTCAGGTCAGAACGGGGGAACGATGTTATTATTGTACTGGTAGGCAACAAGGCGGACCTTTCTGATAAACGGTACGTCCTTGAGGCATGCGCATACTAGTAACGATGCTTACCACTAATAGGCAAGTAACCTTGGAAGAGGCAACCGCCAAGTCAACACAATTGGGGATCATGTTTATGGAGACCTCAGCAAAAGCCGGACATAATGTGAAGAGTTTGTTCAAGAAGATCGCCATGTCACTACCTGGAAT
Source organism: Sphagnurus paluster (assembly GCA_018282025.1). NCBI lineage: Eukaryota > Fungi > Basidiomycota > Agaricomycetes > Agaricales > Lyophyllaceae > Sphagnurus > Sphagnurus paluster. The sequence goes on from JABCKI010005736.1 coordinate 46,394, forward strand.
GGAGAAGGAGGGACATATGGAAGCCAACACTAGTATGTCTTATCCTTATCCTCTCTGTGATTGTTATCATTTAAAATATGCGTCTCGCAGAAATTGATGTCACAACACCAGTTACGGGCGAGCCACCTGAAGCATCACAATGCAACTGCTGAGCGTGCGCTGCCTCGTGCATATATCATGAAATATACATATATACCATTTCCTCCATACAGGTCCTTCCTCTCCTGGTCTGGATTGTGATTTTAGTGTATTAGAATACTATTGCTGCGCTTTGCCCACCAACCACGATTTTGCCGAACAGCAGGATGTTGGTCCATATTCTGACTTATCCGCGATTCATAGTGTTGCCAGCACCCTTGGGGTTTTCATCTGTGAACCTAGCCCAGTTCTCGTCCTTCTGCCTCTTGGTCTCCTCTTTCTCGGCTCCGTCACTCGTTCCGTCCATTTCTGCCTCGAGGGTGAGCTGCTCGGACGAGGTTGGCTTGGCTTCCGATGCCGGGCTGGTGTAGTATCACAACATTAGGAGCTCTAAATTCGGAAGTTCAAATAAATGAGCACCCACCCGCCACCTGTAACGATTTTGCCACGCTCTCTCTCGATCTGGAGGTACTCTTCGATGGACATGGTTGGCAAACTGTGTCCAGGGCCGAATACCTGTGCTTGGAAACGAGCGCGGTCCGCAGCATTCGAGCTTCCAGGTAATATTGTAAACGGTCGTAGGGGCTGTATTATATATATCAGCGGTGTCGATATTAAAAAGAGTGCAAAAATAATAATAGAAGTCACCTTTCCAGTAGAGTCCATGAGAGGTCCCTTTCCATCCGGACCTAGATTTAAACGTGGTGCATCGAGCTTCCACATATCTTTGTCGCTTGTGCGGCCCTTGCCTCTTTGGTCTTCTCCCGGACGGGGTTTTTGAGGTGGTGAAGGTGGCGCAGTCAGGAGGAGCTCGAGTTCTTGATTCAGGCTTTCCAGTTGAGAATGTGATTGGCCGTAGAACAGTCTCACAAGGAGAAGAGTCGCCTCACGAATTATATCCTCGGTGCCAGAGTCAAGGTCGTCGTCATCATTGTCTGAAGACTTCGAGGAGGAACTCGAAGGCAGGAGCGAAGCTATGAGGTCGAATTCTGTAGGATTGTCTTCTGTTAATAGTATTTGGCTCCTCCTTTTCCGTACAGTCTAAGTAGCAGATTAAGATCATTAGGTAGTGAGCATTACGAAGCGTGAGTGCTCGACCTCTATTCTCGCTTGGAGATCTTTCTCCTTCTTATATTGCCTGATCTTGAGCTCGCGCCGCTTTGAAGGATCCACGATAGCCGATGGCCTTTGTACATATAGCGCGCGTTCATCTTCGGATACAATCTCATAGTTCTCCACGTGGGATAGGAAACTCTCAAGATCTTTCTAAAGACCTAAATCAAAGCACACTCCTCAGATGGCGTGTAATGCCGCACCTGTGCCTGCCTTAGGAGAGATATCCGCTCCTCACGTTCAGTGGTCCTGACGCGACCATGAACCTCTGAGAGCAAGTAGGGGACAAGAAGATATATCAAATCTATCGTGGATATATCCTCAACGGTTTCGTTCGGACTGAAAAGCGATAGGCCTGCGATCCGCGAGCTCAGGGTCTGCAGATCAGTTAGACTTGACCGCACGAGTTCCTTTAGATCCCAGATTTCGGTTATTATCTGGCCACTAAATCAAGCATTAGGCCATACCTGGGCTGCATCATCAACGATCGGAAATTTCAACGCCTTCGAGGCTGCGGAAAGGCTCCGGGAAAAAAGAACTGGTAGGGGAACAGACATCGGGTTAGTCATGGATACAAAAAGTATGCTTGCAATGAATATACTCTTTGATGTGATCATTGCCACAACATTCACACACAGTGACTCACATGCGCAAAAACCCGACACCAGCAGGATTTGAACCTGCGCCCTCAGAGAGGAACAGATAGCGAGCGGTTCGAATCTGTCGCCGTAACCACTTGGCTATAGTGCCTTCCATTCAGCGGCACGCAAAGCCGATTGTCGTCTCAGTTTGTTTTGTAGCACTTTTCGCCCATGCGCCATCTCGTAAAGCAGTGTATATTGAAGCATGCGCCTTCAGTACTACTATACTTATTACTTGTATGGTATGCCTGAATGAAATTGTCAATTAGGGTATTCTAATGATAGGCGCGCACTGGTACGAACCATTTTGTAACTAGAACAAAGTTAATCAAAAGAATGAACTCGAGGAAAACAAGTAGTGGGTCTTACCCTTTGAAATTCATCATAAACTGTACTTCGAACATTTTCGTGCGCATTCCGAACGACACTCATCATGAAGTCGGCAGCCTGCCTCTCGTTCAACCCAAGAGCAAATCGATCCCGCAGTCGTTTAATGGTAGGTTCCCCTTTGAAGGACGGCAATCCGGTATCAAGCATCAACTGGACCGTACTGATAAGCTGTTCGGCATGGGGCCTAATCGCCAGGAACGCCTTGACCGTGAGGTTTTGGAACAAATGATAACCCTGCGAGTAACGCCCACCCATGAGCACAACCATTTCATGATTGAGCTTGAATGAGTCTGGTTCAAATTTTACTCCCTTAAGAACGGGAAGTCAACAAAGGAGCAGAAGTAAGGCTAGGAAAATAACATACTCCTGGTCGTAAAAGCGGGAAAGTTCATCAGGAAAGTCTGCGAAAGAAAACAATCGAAGGGAAACTCATCTATGTCAAACAGAAATCCGAAATCTATGGATCACTCGGTAAATTTATCGATAAGCAGGGGATCAATGGCATACCGATATGTATGATATGACCTTCGCCATCGATCATGATATTGCCGTTGTGCCTGTCTTTAATCTGTAGAATATAGCAAGCGACAGAGTACGCAGCCATAGATTGGATAAAGTTGAGCCGCGCCTTTTGGAAAGCAACTGTATCCTGTCCTCCGTATTTGGCTGTGAAGAAATCTAGCAAGTCGTTGACTTTGGCACGACCCATCTCGTCCCGAGATGTCGCATTGGGTACAACGTCGATCACACCACACTTCCAAGACCGTAAGCAAGATTCATAATAAAGAGTGAAAATTACTTACTCCTGCACCTGTTGCTGTTACACGATAAGGGAAGAGGTACAGCGTGATTCCGACACTGGTGAAGATATTTTTGAACATTGCGATGATTTGGAGAGCAAGGACATCTTGTCGGCAGTCGTCGCCAACTTTGAAGATTGCTTGCTGCCAGACATCATATTCTGTGCGAACTTGAGTGCCCGCGCCCTCAGCCCCCAATATCGAATCGGGATCTGCGTTAACAACAACACTTTCCTTCCTGACCTTGAAAGTCGCCATGAATGGTGCCTGGAAACAATGTAAGGCGAACTTGAATTGTAATACACGACAAAAAGTTACCTTGGCATGACTTTGAAGGGGACGTCCGGACTTCTTGTCGATATCGACGACTATTCCATCCGGATTGCTGGGTAGATAAACCCCAACGTCAACGATGATTTTGGCCATCTCTTCATCTATTTTTGCCTAATATTACGTTGAGATAACGCAAGTACGTTGTCGAAAGCCTATTTACCTTCTTTTCAGGTTTCGTGCGCTTGATGAAGGGCTTGAGCTTGCCGGAAATGGAGGTCACTTCCTTGAAGAATTGGAATTCCCGATTGTAAAAGTCTTTCGCGGCTCCCGAAAGTGATTCCACAACCCGCTCAGTCATAAGATCGAGTGTTGGTTTCATAGGGTCTTCCTGAAAGTGACTGTGAGCAACGAATAATCAGACGAAACTTGCACTTACTATTTCTGCTGCATCGTCCTTGTAACAGTTCGCTTTCATGTTCCAGATAATTTGGTGACAGAAGAGCTGGGATATCTTCGCAGTTTCGAAGATAAAGCGAGCCACATAACCTAAAGTTCTACTCAGTTAGACAGTCATGGAAAAAAAAGAGACCATACCAAGTTGATCGTATCGCAGAGCTTGTACAACTTGGGGGACGAAGAAGAATGTCAGTTTGACAGGGTGTTGCTCTAAAACTCGGTGGGCATATTGCAAAATCAACGGGTCATTGTTATATCGGGTCTCGAAGAAGGTATTTGCGATGATAGGTGGCACTGGTGTCCAGAAGAGGAGATACTGCTCACGAGTTGGAAATATTATTCGATGCGTGGGAAATTTTCAAATACCTTGATATCTCGACGGAAGTGGGGATCAACTTTTTCACCTATGAAGAGTGGTAATGCTTCGGGGACGTCAAGCACTTCAAGAGGGGTAGCACGAATCATCTTCGTAACTTCGCTACGGACCACAGGAGTCTTGAAGCGTTCGGAAAGATAAACCGCGATAGACGGGTCGATTTGCCAGACTGTTCGAAGGACACCTGCCCACGAAGCCTACCGAAATCATCAGGATACAAATAGCACGAAAAAAAGCCATGTTACATCGAGCATAGTTGCAGCGACGGTCCCTATGTGGTCGATACCTCGTTTGGGATCATTGGTTGGGTTGGCCCAAACACCTAATCTGAACATCTCATTTTCAGTGAGAAGCCTTAATGGTAGGTTGATATTCCGAAGGCGGTTGGAGTAATCTAAGAGAAGAAAATTGGCGATAAATCCACCAGACAGTGGGAAACACTTACCCCGCGAAAGTGGCACAGATAAACTCGAAATCTCTGATCTACCTCGAATCACGTCCGTCTGCAAACATGAGAGGAACTCTGCCAGAACCTTGATATCGGCATCGACTTGGACTCGATTTGCGCCATACGACCATCTTCAGACGAACTCAATGAGTCATTGGATATCTCTAAACTTTCTTAATCTTACTGAGGTCGAACAGAAAACCAGGAGAACGCTGTCGAGTACAGGCTCTCCCGTAATAAATTCTCTGAATATAAGTCCAAGTGAGAACTCTTCAAGGTTTCGAAGCCAAAGAGCAAAAGTGAAAAACGCGCTTCACGAGCCAAGGCATGGGTGCTGTGAGATCTGTGAATAATCTTGGAATTTCTGAGGTTTGATGAGCATACCTCATTGATTGATGAGCTCGAGCAGATCGTAAGACTAGATGCTGTATGAGAAACATCATTTCTGGCCGTCGGTACCGTGCTGCTTGTAGTCGGCTGAGAAGCATTTGAAGAATGAGGGCATGGGGCGTAAGAATTCGGCGGGCATTAGCCATTGCTCTGTCGATAACTTCCTTATCTGTGGGACTATAGCTTATGGGATGGTAAAAGGGATCATCGTAGCTGAGGTGTTTATCAACAGCAGTGAGACAGGTTGTAAGAAGAGTGTACACACTTGAGAGATGTTGAGAACACGCCTCTCTGCTCTCGGATGGTGTCTGACCATGCTGACAACACCTCCCCCATCAGGGCAACCTCGATATCTGGCTTCTCTGAGATGACCCAGGTCCAGACCCCAATACTTGCGGCCACTGCAGATGGGGTAGCAACGGCGAACGGTAACTCTACTAAATTATGTAGAAGGTCGTGATCGCACTAGACCATAGATTAGTATATGAGAACGGTTGCGAAGTACAGAGACCATGATCTACCTTTTCAAGCGATATTAATGTCGCAGCACACCGCAATAAAAGCCTCTTCAAGTCTTGATCTGTCGGTGAGTTTGTTTTGTTGCGAATATCTTCCATTGTGCGATTCATTTTGGTTTTCAGTGCCTGTATTTCAGCAGATGGAGCTGACTGCGGGGGTTGCTTATCCAGCTTATCGGAGCCTGTGTGTTGATTTACCGACTTCGGAGTCATTGAATAGAATGAAGAAACTAACCTTCACGACAAGCCAAGCGGAAACCTGCCGCTTCCCCCACAAAATAGCTCTTTATCGCAAGCTGATTAGCCAAATTTTTTGCCCCGTCTGTTTTCCATTGCGAAAGGCCAGCTAGACAGGCTAAAGAGTCATTAGAACATGGGAAGGCTTATGAAAAACAAATAACTACTAAGTTGTCGCCGGACAGGTCCGATGGCCTTGCCAAAATGTTGTGCAACTGAGGCACCCAATTCTGAAGACAGGGTTCCTGAATCAGATTGTGCCGTCGCCAAGTACTTCTAAATATATCTTTGAGTACGGTTCGTGTTCAACAAGACATTCCGGATATACCTGCAAAGTAGCTTGCAACTCGATGGGTGCCCGCGCCAGTGCCAGTTCGAACCAGCTGTTAGCATTTCGATGCAGTTGTCCAAGAATTTCATTTCTCTTCTGGTAATCGTCCGTTAATCGGAGAGTAATATCAGCTCGCTCGGAGTGGAATTCATAGATAGGATTGTACTGGGAAATTATTTAGAATGATGATCCAAGCAACCTATTATAACTCACCTCGTCTGTATACTCATTGTCACATGCTTCCCGAAGTAACGTAAGGACCTCCAAAATAGCGAAGACTAGTGGCGGATCACACATGAGCGATGGGAATGAGGTTATCAAGCGATGGAGGTATTTAGAGGCAACCTCTCTAGCCTTCTCAACACGATGGGTGCTATGGATCAAGAGCGCTCGTAGCTCGGAAGAAAGACCAACTGGAAGCATTTGTTGGGAAGCCTGCGTGTTGAGGTCGTTGATACATCCCCGAATCACCTAACAAAAGGTTTAGTATCCGTTGAATAAACGAGTACTTTACCCACCTTCTCTGCGACTGATTCCATACAGGCTGAGAGCCCAGGGTGTTTATTGATACTTTCGTTCGTAAAATACTCAACCAGCGAGGATGTCAATCCCGACGCCGATCGCATACTCTCCATATCATGCATCGTTAGTATGAAAATAACTTGGCCGGATGAAAGGTAACGAATGTCGCTTGCGCGTAATGATATATGTTTCATCAATAAATTTCGATGATCAGTAATGACCTGCTCATAATAAATGTCATTTAGTTGACAATTATGCGAAAAGAATCGAACTGACCGTATGAGCGTAGTCCTGACGAATAGCAGAATTATATTCGACCTCACTGGCGACCAATTCATGGGATTCCTCCAGAACTATCGCAGATGTCTTAGCAGCAACATGTGAGAGGGCAGGCTTTAGCCAATTCATCGCAGTTTCTTTGTTTTCTTCTTCGGATGTGAAGTGGAATAGGACGCATAGGAACCACATATTTCTGAACAAGGAAACAATTCCAGTTGAAGCTTCCAGATTAGGTTTAAAATCTTGATGTGCCAGGAGGGCATCAATGGGAAGAAGCAGAGAGGCTAACTGTTCAATCATGTCGTCGGTCTAGAGATATGATCAGGTCCCGTCCGAAAAGAAACTGTTCGATGGTACCTTCACATGATGGTTGCTAATCTTGAGATTCTGTATCGCAACACCCTTGTCTATGAAAAGCGTCAGTAACTCCACGAGATATATTTCGTAAAGTTCGGGTCTCCGATGGAGCTCCTGAGCAAGTCGCGTTTGAGCTGCCAGCACCTAAAAAGCAGGTCAGTGAATAGAAAAAAGCTCATAGAATCTAGGAACCATGTTGTTGGAAAAGCGTGGGTCATCAGGATTCGCAGATCGGTTTATGGCAGAGAACACTCGGATGATGTCGACGAATGCGCTCTCTGGAGCCGACAGTGCAAGATCAACCAGATTATAAGCGATGGCAGCTTCTACGGTTGGCTCCGCAGATCGCAGTCGTTGAAGCAACATGGAAATCGTGAGTCGCGTCACCTGCGCAAGTGAGCTTGGATATCAACGCAGCACGTCCATGGCACACACCTCTTCCGTGGGGAACTCAAGCGCCAATCGTGTAACGACAGATATCGTACTAATTCCAACGAGCCTTTTCTCGTCCTCCGAGAGACCCCTCAGTCCAGTCTCAACAAGTTGGGTTGTGGCCAAGTCGCTAGATTCATAGATCAGATCATCGTTCAAGATGGAGCTTTGCGAGCTGTCGTAGATATCCCTGCTTGTGGCAGAGATGTAGTTCAGTAGTGAATACATGATTGACATGATGAGGTCATCTCCAGGCACGAGCTGTAAGGGATAAGGAGAGCTTCAAATGGGTATGTTGGGAAAATAAACATACACGAATACAGTGTGCAAGGCACTTTGCAGCTGCCGCCAATGGAGGAGGAGCACGACTTTCTGAAGCAAATTCGAATTCAAATATTGGAAGTGGGGAGGTAACAAAGCGGCGAAGATGAGCAGTCATCTTTGGGGCAATCTCAGGAAAGCTAGCAAATCTTGAGGGTCTTCAACTGAAAAAGTCTTCAGGTGTTCATACCTTTGTACAAGGACTGTGGTAGCCTTCAGAGCAGCTTCTTGCACTAAGTTATCCGATATAGGCGATTCATCGCTTAGAAGTAGGAGCAAACGAGAAAACAATTTTCCATCCAATTCATGGAGTGCGATAGAGCATACGGATGCTAATTTCTAAGAAGCATGATTTGAATGAGCTGATACCATGGACTTCATGATTAACTCACCAAGCTCTCTGACATGGTCTCCCAAGCGTAAGTGTCAAGTGAAGGTTCTGTATCCATGTCTTCTATCTGCACCAAAAGATCAGTGAAACACTGCATAGCGTATTTTAAAGTCATCTTGAGTGTTTGCACAGTGTTCGTGTCCTTTATTTCAGGAACTGAAGGCGCTTTGCGCATGAGTGAAATCCAAGCTTTGTTGGCTGCCGCTGCTTCCGTAACATGTCCCGATATTTTGATGTTCGGAGGCGCGAGAGCCTGTGCAAGTACCGTCCACTCAGTTTCAATCACGCAGCAAACGATAAAATAACCGCTGAGCGGGCGGCCCTGCGTGACGTAGCGGGTAACAAAGGTCCGAACGTAACGCAGGGTTTCTTCGTCCGCACCTTCCTTTTGGATAATGTCAACAAGAAGGTGGTTCAGACGATCTACAACAGAGGGGGAGCATAGCACCCCCAATTTTGTTGCGATTTGTTCCCACTGGGAAACGCTCCAGGCGAAGGACGTTGAGCTGATTGCACGATACAGGCCATGGAGTGCGGGAGTTAATTGAGTCAGGACGCGTAGCGCTGAAGGGCAAAGATGAGGATGAGTATTAACAATGTAATTAGGGCATCTTACAATCCATTTTCTGTATTTGCGCCAAGATTTGGGACAGGAAAAAACATATTGCAGATGCAGCCCTTTCAGTGTACTGGCTATGTGAGCTAGAAAGACGTAGAAGCGCAGACACAGTGGAGTAAACGAGCTGATCTGGGAGGGCCCAATCTTCGAAGAGATTTAGCAAAAGAGTTGGATTGATACTAGAGAAGCGCACCTTGCCAGGATAAACACCTGTCGAAGTCAATAAACGGTACATCCTTTAAAATATCCACTAATGTTGCCACGAGAACCTCGATGGATTGATTTATGTGATCATCTGGAAAGTTGACGATAAGCTCCCCAAATGCAATATTACAATGAACGCGCGAAGCGGGCTTATAAAAAATGGAGTCAACTATCGAGCTTCGATACCACATTAAACGCAACACACCATGAAAACCTGCGATGACATAGAGTCGCTCGTTTTCTCTACATCCTCATCCGATGCAATATTTCTTGTGTGCACCTTCGCGGCAATCAGGCTCTGAGCCTGTAGGATGTCATCCTTGCTTTCTCCAGGGTTGGAGACAATGTCTGCGAGGATTCGTTGGTGGATGTTGAGCTCTAAACTAGGTCAGAATTAGTATAAATTTTAGTGTGCGAGATTCCCCGGTACTTACCAGTCCATAGTCGAACAGAGTCCTTCCAAGTCCGTGGTCAAACCGAGCTTGTGAGTTCATCAAAGACTCTGAGTCTAAGTCAGACTCAATACACACGTGGATTACACGTGACTCAGGGTTGACGCGGTAGCAATGCTAGTCTGAGTAACCCCTTAATTACTGATACCCAGTGCCCACACCGTCACCTAATTAATCTTACAGTACTCAATCTTGAAAGTACTAGATTCCTATCCATGGCAAGAACATCCAGTGAGTCCCAAGTCTCATTAGATTTTGGTTATGGTTTAATCTTCTATGCACAGAGCCGCGTTCATCCAGAGCACCGCCCCTATCAGCAACGCCCCTACGGTTTGACTTTGAAGATGACAATATATTAGGCAAAATCGGTAACAAAAGTGAGGAGGGAGATGGTACTGAAAGCACTCGAATCGATGGCGACATTACAGTTTTAAAGGGGCACAGTGGTCTGCTCATCCCACACGCGCCCCGGTTATGTAGCGCTGATCGACCTCTTTTAGCAGCGCATCTAGCGAAGAGAAACTCAACACACACTACCTTTTACCAAGCACAAAAAAAGGGAATATACACAGCGGCCCGCAAAAACGCGCAAGAAATCTCCAAGACAGGCGTTGCGTACCTGTAAATCCACAACTCTTCCTGCGCGTTCCTCTGAAAAAATCTGCTTGCAATTTCGTAGTGAAAGTGCAACAGCGCAAATGCAAGAACTCAGAAATCAAGAAGTGTCTTATGAGAAACTCTTTGCCGATTTCCGGCAGCTTTGCCGTGCCCAAGAGGTTTGTTTCATTCGCCAAAGTATCGGATGGATGATCATATTTATGTGCTCAGGAGTCCCAAGATGGCCTCCTAGTCGAATATCCAGCCCTCTTGGACGAACTGGCTCAACGGAGGTCTGAACAGGCCAACGCTGCCAGTGAGCGACGTTAGTTTGATACTGTCTTGTCCTGTAGGTACACTTGTGGTTGACCGGTTCTTTTAACAATAGTACGAAAATATCCTGCTCGACGTCAACTTGCACTCCAAAAGTTTTCGAAGAGCGCTCGAGGGCATGTCGAAGAAGCGCGGGAGAACGAACGGGTGCGCATATATTCATCATGATCTTGGGGCTGATTAAAATTCCCAAACATGAATTAGATGGCCACTGACGCATCAGAGCTAATCAAACATTACAAAGATCTGCTTTGTGCTTGAATGTAAAATCCGTCGATTTGCTATTCTGTTGAACTGCCTGCTATGCTGTGTTTCAAGCAATGTCTACGTAGTGTAGATGTATCGTCTACAACACCAGATGAACACTAGTTGTCACCCCTACTAGTCAGAAAGAACGTACTCATGTCAGACAATGTGCATGTCAACGAATTAGGCCACGACTCACAAGTTCAGAGGTTGATCTGCGTGTTGTGTGAGCATCTTCAGGACTGAGATGAAGATACTCAGACATGAACACTCGCAGCATGATGTTCCATCGGCGTAACGTGGGTATATCCAAGGCCGAGGCATCGTCCTTCGAGGAATGTGAGTTGAGGCCTCGGTATATGGGATGAGCTGCCCTTACCTTTATTGTATGCCAAACTCTGGGGAAGGGTTCAGGAATGAGATGCAGGATGCTAACGCCCCTCTCCAAGAACGGGACATGATCATCTCCAATGAACCCCATATTCAACTGCGTTTGGGTGCGCTTCATGAAATAACTTGTCCATCTGCCGGGCGCCATGCTCTTTTCGTCACCATAGGTGAATGCGCCGCTCTCTCCTAGCCGTCGTTCCACGGAAACAAGGGCGTCAAAGAGCCATGCGGTATCAAGGTAGAAGGACCGGATGAGTGGCTGTGGGGCACCCAGGAGATCTAGGAGAATAAAATGCTCTATGCCGGCCAATTCTGTTGACTGTACTCCCATCAGTCGACGCTTATCGTGCGGAGATATATATGTAGAGGCCCATTTTTCTGCCAAGTGTCTAAAAACTGATATTAGTGTTGCAGAAAGGAATATGCGTTTAATATTTGACCTCGCCCCGTAGATAGAATCAGTCGCTGTCCACGCAACAAAGGCTTCCTCGCCGTCAAAGAATACAAGTTGCAGTGTCGTATCAGCAACTTCTTCGTCTTCTTCTACACCCTCATCCAACCGCTTCTTCCTTTGCTCCAGGAGCGGATTGAGTGCGGCGGCAAGGTCTAGCATCATGGCGCATGGCGCCGCCGAGTCTGTCGCCCCTACAAACTAGCGCTTCATCAATATAATCATTAGACGGTAAAATTAGTTTCGCGGAAATTATACATACCTGGTTGTCGGGCGGGTTTGGGGCATATTTGCTGTCATAGTGTGCAGAAAGGACGACACGACGCGTCGCTGTGGGGTCCTTGGTGGCAATGATATTACGGAAACGCTTGTGGCCTATAGGTGTCTTATCGGTGAACTCATCCACCTCAATATGCCATTCGAGCGCCTTGAGCGTTGAGATAATGTAGTTCCGCACGAGGGTATTATTGTCAGTGTCCGCTACCGGGTTTGTCAGTCAAGTGTTCGAAGAAGCAAAAAGTTCATACACATACAAACACGAGGGATTAGAATCTTGGAGAGATGGGAAGCGGGATTCGAGGGGTCCAGCTGTTTAATTGGGTCAGGAGTCGAGACCAAAGTAGTGATTGCACTGGCGGACAGTTCAGGAAGGGCCCGTTCCCCAAGTGTAGAGGCCTGAAAGGTAAGTGTTGGAGACAACAGAATGAGGCATATGACACTTAGAATTCGATATGAGGGCATTGTGTACCGCCCTCAGGATTCAGGAATGTTGTCAGAGAAGCCCAAGTTACCGCTCAGTGACAGTGACAGTGTTGTTCGATTTCGGCTTGGCGGCTGCTTGATCATTCTCTCTATCATCCCATAAACATTTTGAACGTCTTCAAAATCGTGTTGTGGATTCTGGCACCGAGAATAATCAAAGTGGGTACTTCAGTCATGGCGATCTTTGGACTATGGGTATAGTTCACTATTCCTCCCCATCATACCACTCCTGATAACAGGCAGGTTATCAATAAAGCAGGAGGCCTTGTTTATCAGCGCAATTTCGCAGGTCCCTAGAGTCGTTGAGCCCTCAAGACCACTGCCTGACGACTTTGTCCAGATGGTCTTGCACAATTGACTTCAAATGAATACTTGGTACTCGCAGGAACTCTTCATGGCATCCATGCTATAACGAGTCGTCTGTCTCCCATGGGGCAAAGCTCTGGGGCACAAGTCATTGAGGGCGAGACGTTCAAGCTCACCATCTTGCTCACAGCAACAGGTGTGTTTCGTTCAAGCCTTGTGCTATCTCGTCTCCTTTGAAACGTCCCATTAGGCACCAAGTTCGTACTCCTCACGTCTTTGACTGACGCCTCGGCGGATGCAATTCTGCAAAAAGTGTATGAGGTCTATGCGGATGCAGTCATGAAAAACCCTTTCCACACACCCGAAATGCCCATCCGGAGTGAAGGCTTCGACAGTCGCATTACCTCGCTGATAGGCAACGGACAGGGAACATGACATGTCTCTTTGGTTAGATCTTAACCCCTCTTCAGTGTGCTGATAACGCAGGCTAGTGGTTTCGTATTCTCGTATTCAATCATAGCAGCTATTCTGCTGTTACCGCGCTGCCCTGTCATCCTCGACTTTCCAAGTCTTCAGGGGATAATCAATTCTGAGCTTTTCGTCGGCCTCGGCACTGAAGCCGGCGCCACAAGTGGGCTCCAAGCTTCAAGTATTATAAGTTGGGCAGATTATTCACGCACTTGAGCGCTCGGGTTAGACTCAATTCACACCAAAGCTGATCGGGTGGTCCTTGTACACTTAGTATTCCTTGATAAGCCAAATCTTAGTCCAATCGTTCCATACCCCAATCTCGTGGTGATGGTGTTGTTCATCGGAATTCGGAGTTGTCGCGTCGCGCTTCTTGTACTTGCACCTTCATGTTCGGCGCTGCAGCGCTCAACTGCTGAATCTTCTCAGATATCTCTGCTTTCATGATGCAAGCCCAGTCTACTCGCACGGATGTGCAATCCATAACAGCAACCCAGAGTCTAGCTGCTGTTCAAACTATGCTACGCGCTGGATTAGGATGTATCACTTATTTGAGGTACACAAAACCTTGAGATCCGCTTGCTGTTAATCATGGAAATCTCCAGAGACTTGTTGCCTGAAGAAAACTTCACACAAAGTTGAATCAATCTATCCGTATTTGACCATCCTAAATGCTTACCCCGGATCCAACAGGTCATCTAGTTGCTGATGAAGACTCATCCCTTTCATATCGAGGATCGGATATAAGCTTTTCGTCGGCCAGCAGCAAGGAAGGTAGAAGTACAAGCGGCTTCAAAATCACAGTAAGTTAATATTGTTGGAGATGAAAAGAGGCTAATGCTCTATGAAGACGATGACAAGGGGGTATTCCGATGAGGGCGACAAGATCCTAAATTATCTGGTGAGCCGAAATTAGATCAGGTTGCAGCATCTTGTATTCAACTATTTTAGGAGAATGGCATATTTCACGCCTTACAAAAAGAATACCTCAAAAGTTTCATTTTTGCTATATATCTGGTATGTGGTCCCTCTCCCCTTCCTCCATATAGTACCTCTGAGTAATCTGAGATGTAGGATAATCAGGATCCAAACAAGTAAGAGCGCATATATGAATTGATTTGTGATGAAGTAACCAGAAAACCCTTTCCCGCCAGTATCGTTGAGGCCTACACGTTTAACTTTCAGGTATTCCACCTTCTCATTCAACGAATTGGATTTGAATTATAATTTGGACGGTTATAGTACCACACCTTGCCTGGAACTAATATTTCAGTGCCTATAATGACTCTCGGCGACGGGCTTCAAAAGATGTCCCTGAAGGACAAACGACGCGCGGATAATCCTGTAACGGAAGCACTTAAGAAGGGAAAGGCGCCAACGCTGCTAGATGTCAAGAAAAGTGTAAAGGTCTGGACTTTTCATGGCTACACTATCCCCAATCTAGGCTGAATATACTTTCAGGCGCTCCTAAAGACCTTGATACAAGCAACAACACAAATGGACGTCCTGCCCAGTAAGCTCATTAATTTGAGAATAGTAAAGATATGCTAATCCCATTCAGAACGTCGATATGCTACATTCAAATTGTTCTACACGGACAAAACGCCGCCTGACTACGAACCACCCCATTTCCAAGCGGGAGACGAGGAAAAGGACAAGTGGTTTTTTATGACTCATGACCTGGATGAAGTCCCCGACAAGTGGAGCATCGGGAAGGTGGACACAGGTCACCATTCGTCAGTTAATTCAACCCTGAATTCCTCCTCTTGCTCATGAAGTCTCAGAGTCAATTTGAGTGTTACATCTATCGCAACTTACCTCCCGTCGTCCACTCAACAAAATAACGCCACTTTCGGTGGAACGGCCTCACGTCTTCCTAACGCTCCTCGTCTCACCCCTGTTCAAGAGGCAACAATCCGTGCTGCGCAGGCAGAACAACAACTCAAAGACGCGCAGCAAAGGAATATTGCCTGGTGTGGCGAGGAGGCTGTCGAGGATGTTCATGATATCGATGGTGAGGGCGAAGACGATCCCGATTACATTCGATTACCCGACGGGTCCTATCAGAGAGTCGCCAGCGACAATTGCGCGGTGACTCTGGCACCGATTGGTATAAGGAATAATGAGACTGGTGTGATAGAACCGCTCAATGGGCCGATGGACGTGGAAGAAGCCCACTTTGGTGGAGCTCCCGAAGTTGTACCTACAAGGCTACATGATTTAGTAAGTCTGGCTTGTCATGACTAGAAAAGATTTTACTCATCGGATTCCAGAACGTAGACCGTGCGATTGAGAAGTCCAATATTGAGCAAACCCAAGTCATCGAAGATTTTACCCAAGATCTCGATGCCCCTGTGCCCTCACGTTTGGCGATGGATCAGTCGCGCTCTTCAAGTCTTGCTGCAGAGAAACTTTTCGACTCCGAACATCGTGGATCCAGCTGGCCTTCGCCCGCCATATCGCCGATCACGAGCCACCTTTCCAGTCAGGGAAGCGACGCAGATATGGAGATGCTAAAGGATATGCAAATTCCAGTGTCTATGATAGAAACGCAAACACTTGGTGTGCACAAATGCCACTCTTCATCGCACTTTTCATTGCTAACTCTGTGTGAATAGATATGGAGACCCAAATAGAGCCGATTGAATCCTTCAAGCAAGCATCTGCTCAAGAACAAAATAATATGGAAACGAGGGACTTGACCCCAAATGCTATCCACGCAAAGAGGTCTACGGTGCATATAATTGATCATGGTTTACAATGTGAATGTGGTAAAATGGTGGGACAGCTGAAAAATCTGTTAACCGCTTTTCTGACTACTCGAATTTTAGGAAGAAGAAGAGTGCTGCTTTTGCGAGGGTGGCTGCGGCAGGTGGTATCACGTATGGTTAGTTCTATACTTTATTCAGCTGGAAATCATTCTGACCTTTGATATCTAGGTGCATGGGGTATGCGAAAGATTTTCTCCTGCTCGGAGGGTGGCTACTGACTCCGCTTTTACAGATACCATTCTATCAAGGACCCTCGCATGCCCATAGAATTTTGTTGTTTCTCTTGCCGTCTCAAAGCCGATTCTTCGTGGCCTTTAATTAAGGTCGACCTGTATCCTATTATGCTGTCTCGATTTCAAGACCTTGCTTGTTTCAGGTATTGGCTTGCAGCTCTCACTCGCTCAAATTTGTTTTAAAGCGATGTTTTTAGACGTGCCATCAAAATAGCTGAGAACGATACCCCCGACTCTATGACTTCGTTCGCCAGAGCATATGGTAACGGTAATCAAGCCAATTTTCTATTCTGGAACACTGCGATTAATTACTGCGGAAAATTAAAGGAAACAATCGGAACGACCATGTTCGCCAGCTATTCAAGCGCCTAGAAACAGAAGGTACATGTTCTTGAGCTTTATATTTCTTCGCACGTTCCCTACTCTACATTTCAAGGCTTCATCGTCGGACAATCTACGGCGTTAGACGATCTAGGCTTCCCAACTGTTCATGATAAAACCAAGAAATCGAAGGCTCAACAACCCAAGAACCGCAAGAATGTGCAACGGACAAAGTTTATGTTTAACCGCGCAGTGCTACAAACAACACAATATCAGGACTACTTTGACCCCGACCCGCAGGTTGAAGCACGCATAATAGGGATATCAGAACTGGTCTGTGGCGTGGAAAGGACAGGCAATTTTGAGTCCATGTTTATCACTCACGCGTTTGAATCCATTCTTTACAGACCGCTCATCTCAAATCACACCACCACGCATCAGGTGTGGATCACAGCAGAAAACATGCTGAAATTTCTGTCGGGGAACGTCGACAGGTGGTCGATGAAACCCAGACTCAAGCTGAGACGCAGTCCGTTATCCCTCTAGTATACGAACATGCACTCGGAATGAAACGCAAAAATACCATGGAATGCCCGCCCGACGTTACGCCGAAGAGGAAGAAAAAGGTCAAGATTTCTATCGCGCATGGCTTGGATCTGGCAGAATGAACACGAACTTTGTTTCTTTTCTACTATGTTGCGCTTTGCTTCACATGTTGTATATTACTGAATGCCCCTATGAAGATTTTACTTAGGCAAATATTCCTCTTGAACTTGCAATTTTTTTAGGAAAAAAAAACAGGTGACACTAGACTCCAGAGATACATTAGACTCGGCTAGATTAGATAGCTCATGACGATCCATCAACCTGCCCTCAATGCGGAGAATAAAATTTCATGAGTTTATCGACTAACTTCACCCCCCTTGGTTTTTCAACTCGTCAGGCAATCCTCTACGGCTGATGAACGCCACCAAGAGGCCCTCGCAGGAGATGAAGTAATGGTGCAAGGCATAGACTACACCTCCGTATCTCCCGTCTGCCTGGTATCACAGCAGTATGGGCTCGTTAGAGTGGTGTACATTTAGTTTTGTCTACAATCCTACCATGGTAGATAGTACATTGCAAGCCATCTTGTGATTCTGGCTGTGATTTCCGCGCAACAACATTTTAAATTTTCCTACACTCTTCTCCCGCGAAGATTAACCATGATTGCGATCGATAATTGTGGACGCGCGGCCACATTTATCCAAGTATGATCGAGATAAATCCGGGACTCCTAATTATCCCACCTCCTTGTCCTCGGTCTTTCTCCACTGGTTTGCTCATCGTTATGCCTTACAAACTGTCCGCAACATTGTCTGCCCATTCCTCAGACGTCAGTTTTTTTCTCGTTTCCACATCGAGTCTGACCACAGATTCCAGGTGCGTGCACTGAGCTCACCAACAAACGACCTCATACTCTCGGCCTCCCGCGATTCCACCGCAATATCCTGGCAACGACTGTCGCCTAACTCGCCGTTCGCGCCGGTGTCTATCCTCAGAGCAGGCTCAAGATACGTCAATTCAGTCGCATATATTTCACCTACGCCAGATGCGCCAAAAGGTTGGTCGATGACGTTGCTCTTCGCGCCCCGATCGTTGAGATATTTCAAGGGTATGCTGTTACTGGCGGCCAGGACACAGTAATAAACGTATTCTCCTTGCACTCCCCCAAGGAAGATCCCGATTTCTCTCTCCTTGCCCACACGGAAAATGTTTGTGCGTTGGACGTGTCTCCGAGTGGTGCAATCATCTCGGGCTCCTGGGATAAGTAATTCAGACATCATATCTACTCTTATCATGATGTGAAAACCTCTCAGGACAGCAAAAGTATGGAAGAACTTCGCACTCGCGTATGACCTGAAAGGACATCAACAATCTGTGTGGGCAGTACTAGCAGTTGATGAAGAACAATACTTGACTGGTATGCGGGTCCATTGAATCGACGCTTCCTTTTGTCCTGAATAGCTGCAGGATCTGGCGACAAAACGATTAAACTCTGGCAGCAACACAAGACTATACATACGTACCACGGTCACGGAGATGCTGTTCGGGGATTAGCATTGATGCCTGATATTGGTTTCGCATCCTGTTCTAACGATAGGTCAGTGGTGTCTTTGTTTCTTCTTCCTTTCAAAAACTCATGTAGAGATCTCCAGTGAAGTTCGCGTCTGGACGCTCGGCGGCGATCTCGTTTATACTCTTTCCGGCCATACATCATTCGTATACAGCCTCTCTATTCTCCCCAACGGAGATGTCGTTTCGGGAGGTGAAGATCGTACAGTTCGTGTGTGGAAGGGTGGGTATCAACACGGCTACTCGATCGCTGGGTCATACTAACGTCCGTTTTAGACGGGGAATGCACACAGACGATAGTACATCCTGCAATATCAGTTTGGGCAGTTTCCACGATGCCGAACGGCGATATCGTGAGTGGCTGTAGTGACGGGGTGGTCCGAGTGTTCAGCTCAACAGAAGAGCGTTGGGCATCAGAGGGGGATCTAAAAGCATACGACGACAAGCTGGCTAGCCAGGCCTTACCCTCTCAGCAAGTTGGAGACGTGAAAAAGAGTGACCTCCCAGGTTTGGAGGCGTTGAGTATTCCTGGTAAGTTGCTTTAGACATAATATCAACGCTGCAACTATGTCTTGGACTCATTCTACATAGGGAAGAAACCGGGTGAAGTTAAAATGATCAGAAACGGCGCCCTTGTTGAGGCTCACCAGGTTTGATATCCAATAAATGCATAGCGATGATGATTAATTTTAGGATTACTTAGTGGGACACCGCCTCGAACGCCTGGCAGAAGATTGGGGACGTCGTTGATGCTGTGGGACAGGGACGCAAACAGCTCTATCAAGGCCGAGAATACGACTACGTGTTCGATGTCAACATCCAGGATGGTGTCCCCCCGCTTAAACTCCCGTACAATGTTACTGGTAAGAACCTTATTTTATGTGCTAGCTGGTCGTAACGAGTATTCAACTAGACAATCCTTTCTCTGCCGCTCAAAAATTTCTGGAGACCAATGATTTGCCTCTCACATACATCGATGAGGTTGTCAAGTTTATTGAGAAGAATACGGCGGGTGTCAAAATTGGCACTGGCGGCGAAGAATACGTGGACCCATACACTGGTGCATCAAGATATCGTAGCGCTCCTACAGCCCCCTCGGCGCCCGCATCTACTTACCAAGACCCCTATACTGGCGCGTCAAGGTACACTGGCACACCTCAATCTTCAGCTCCGACAATTCCTGCGTCACAGTACATGGATCCATTTACAGGCGCGTCGCGCTATTCCGGTGCAGCACCTCCAGCTCCTTCACCGGTCATTGTTACAAGTATACTCCCCGCTGTTTGTATCCTTTTGTTCTGAATATGACCTCCGCCTAATTGAAAGTCCTCAGAGGAATTTCATAGCATTCAAACAAGCTAATGTCAGTGCCATGCAGGGAAAGTTGCACCAATTTAATGAAGCACTCCAAACCGAAATTGTGAGCGATCGTCCTCTTCACTCTTTGACTGTCGCTTATACTTGTAGTCGACCTCATCTCTGGCCATGTACCCTGAGGAAATCAACAGGATCGATCAAGCATTTACTTTCCTCTCCGAAGTAACAGCCACTCCACCCCGACGCCCGACAGCAGGGCTGTCTGCGACCCACGTGGATACCATCACCCAGATCCTCGAACGTTGGCCGTCTTCACAGCGCTTCCCCGGTGAGCCGATTCACTTCTAATTCGAGGACCCAGTTATAGCTTTGAATCGCGTTAGTTATTGACCTTAGTCGCCTTCTGACGGGTTTCTCACCCGAGGCTTTCGATGCCCCAGGGGTGAAAGAAAAGTTCTTCGAAGCGCTGTTCAAGGCCTCTGAGTGGGACGTGTCTTGGTCATTGCCACTACCCAAAGCACGGGAGACTAACATTTTGCTACTGTTCCGCACACTGGCGAATTTATTTCAAGAAAAAGTGGTTCCGGAGGAGGGGTGGTCAAGCAAGGTCCGTACATCCATGATGGACTCATGGGTGGTTAAATGATGTATTTGGTCAAGGTGTTCGAAGCGCTGGGCCAAGCACCGTACGCATCGTTAAACAAGACTCAACGTGTGGCGCTGGCAACGATTTTGTTCAAGTTAGTGACCTGGACTGTTTGGTCTAAATTTACTAAAACTCGCATCTAGCGCTTCCTGCGTGGCCCTCCGTATTCCTGTGGAAAAATCCTATTTTGACCAAGTGACTGGCTTGGTTCTCAGGGTAGGGCTAATTGCCCAACCATTATCCGAAATCTAACGTTCTTCCGCAGATACTAGAATCAGAAACTGTAGATTCAGAGGCTGTGTACCGAGCTCTTGTTGGTCTCGGCAATCTAGTAAGTCAGGCCCTGTTGGCTATACCGCTACTCCCCTCTAACACTTGGAATCCCAGATCCATATAGCCAAAAACCAAAAAACCCTCCTGGACGCATCAAAAGCTGGCGAGATTATACAGTGTGTGCGTGCTCTTCCCAAGATTTTTCCGGAGGAGCGTGTCCAGAACGTCACACGCGAGATCGTGGCGCTCGTTCCCTAGTCTGATTAGTTCCAGTTTGAATGCACCATTTGAAATATGGGATGATCCTAGCACATATATGGACTTTTTTTTTTTTTGGTGTTTAGGTTATTAGGGCATGGTTCAATGTAAGTGTAGTCCCTGAAAACGTCCACGATGCTCGATAGTGGCACTGTTGTTCTGTCAAGCCTGATCAGATAAGATTGAGAGCCACTTGGCTCAAGACTTCAAGTTGATTGTAATTTGTAACTCGTGCTGACCTCCTCTGAAGGAAACCGGTCGTCAGATGATCCACAATGTCAACCAAGGTTTACGGTTTACCGATGCAGGTTAGGTGCCCTATCTGATCAACTGGTGATCTAAAATAATCCAAGCGTTGCCACAATTGATACACGTTTTGAAATGATATGATGGATGGGTTTGGGACCAGTCAAGGCGAAGACACCTGTAACATCGTCAAAACATAACATCTCCCAACATGACCGTCCGAGCCCGAGTCTACCTTGTCCGTCACGGAGAGACCTATGAAAATCGCATGGGGATCGTCCAAGGGCAGCTCAATACGTCCTTGAACAGCCTTGGGCTGGAGCAAGCCAAGCTCGTTGCTGACGCACTGAGACTGATACCTTTCGATGTCGCATATAGCAGCGATCTCATACGAGCGACCAAGGTAGCTTATCATTCGGATTACTAAGAAACTCTCTGAAGTTCTTTAGACAGCAGAAATCATTCTCGCTCATCGCCCAGGCGTGAAACTTCATAAACAGGAGGAGCTACGGGAACGAGTACGCCAATTTTTTGTGTTGGTATTTGTCTTTTAATGCAGTGCCGCAGTACTTGGGAGAAATGCAGGGTAAACCCAGGCAGAAGAAAAAGCAGGAAGCGGCGCTCTCCCGTGACAAGACAATGGAATCGAGTGTCTTTTTTGCAGCTCGGACGGAATCTTGGTGGATGAAATATATTCTAGATGAGACTGCCTCCTTCCCGGAGAAAAGCGAACCTTACTATATTTTGGTGACATCCCACGGGGGCTTCATCGGGACATTGATAAGAAGCTTAATCCAGAGCAAGAGAGCTAGTTGCGCACCAGGGGTGATCGTCGACAGATGTTTGAATACGTCAGTCACAATTATCGATATCGAAGATGAAAGGATAGGAGTTATTACACAGTACGGAGATACATCGCATATGAAGGAATTGGTTGGGGGGACAGTAGAGACGAACGTCGACGAGGCAGAGCAATAATGATTATCCGAATCTGAAGTTACAAACTTCGGACTAGAAAATAAATAAAAATAAAATGATTACATACGTCCCTGCCAAGAGGTGTAGGAATATATAAAAGTTAGAGGTAACGGAGTTCTGGGCGCCGAGACCTTGAGGATGAGATCATTTCGGCGAGAGAGGCAAGTCGAAAAGTAGAGAAATATTTGTGGAAATGGGATATACACTGCACTATTTCTAATCGAATCGAAAAGAAGGCAGCAGAGTGAAAACGTACCCTCGACAGACTGATTGGCATCTAAATCCTTAACGAGCGAGGCCTGGGAAAGTGGCCTGCTTATGTCAAAATGTTATGTAATTATCCAAACTCCCACACGT
>JABCKI010005737.1:0-68695 GCA_018282025.1 Sphagnurus paluster
CTTCAGAACACATTGTAGTAGTGCCAAATGCTCAAACTCACCTTGGAAATGCAAAAGACACGAAACAACACGTTAAATAGATATCACGATCCTCACAATTTCCTGATGTCCCTCATATCGATGCCCTTGACTTCCCAATGGGTTCAGTAGCTTCACTTCAAGCTCTCGTTCGTCCTTCAACATGATCGTCGCGGCACATTCCGAAATACCCCACTTGCTCAAAGCTTCTTTAGTTTGCCGCCTGACCTTGTCATTGAGCATCTTTAGCAACCTTCCCCTAGTCTTTTCTTGTTATCTTCTAGGACAATTGTCAGTTAAATATACTGGGAACCTCTGTATACGACGGCCGCCATTCAACTGCTTCTGGGAGACCGGGATCTCATGTTTCTGCTTTGACAGCTGATGTATGGAAATCTCCTCTGTGCCCTCAGATGGAAGATCTTCGTCGAGTTCCATCGCATTCAAAATAAATTGAGTGATCTTCTTCCATGGGGCTCTCCATTGAGTTCACTCACGATAGATTTTGAATGACTTGTGTGATTGTCAACTACCCTCGCGTCAAAGATCCTGTCCCCGTTTATACAGTTTTCCGTCTATCCACAGGGGAAAATTGTTGCGTCTGTCGCATGGATGCGTCATTTGCACCTATTACTATTCCCAGGGCGATACTGGGCTCGTGTATTCTAGATCGCCTGGTTCGCCGCCGGAAAATGCCTAGACGGCTGATGATAAGACATTAGACGTCCACCTCGAGCAGCAAATTCCCGAGAGAAGAGTATGTCATCGATTTTTTCCATGGCCATGGACCTGACAAAATGTGTGGTTCCGTATTCCCGTGTCACCATCTCTACCTGAGGTTGGCTTTCTCCGCGCGCAGATGCCCATGGGTAGCAGATAAGTCAAAAAAAAATGATCATGCTCTCCTAGTCGATTCTGACAGCTACTGGACGCGTTTGATCCGAAGTTCGTGGCGCGAATTTGGCCTCCATGATTGGAATCCCCCGAAGCGTCTTTCTCGTATGACTTTTTTAAAGGCTTATCCCTCATTTCGCAGGCTGAGGTCACCCCGCCATAAGCCTCGAAGATTCTTTAGATTTTCAACGCTTTCAATAAGCTCGTGTCACAATGGCATGTAGAGCTTTCGTCTACAGGTGTTGCGCCAGTCAAACTCAGTCAAAAACATGAGAGGAGCTCAGAAGATCCCTCTTTGCACAATTGTCCATGGCATATCAACTTACATTCCCGTCAATAGAAAATCTGGCTTATAACGAACTCGAGGCGTGGTCTGTTGGTCCGGTGTCCTGTTTATTGGCATTCCTCCTCAAAAAATTACTCTCCCCATATTCTGGCGAACAAACTGGTACATTCAACCAAGATCTATCTTGAACGTGCGCTCTAATTGTTTCTGCATCCAAGAACCATCATGATTGAAATCGACGGCCTTCTGCCACACCTCGTCCGACTGATCCTTACGCACACCTGACTCCGCGAAGTCAATGATGACGGCGCGCGTGGGTCATGTCCCAGGAACGAACAGGATGTTGCCGAGATTCAGGTCTGCGTGGACGAAACCGAGCTCCGCGAATGAGCGTGCCGTCGCCAGAAGCGATTGCGCGAGCGACAATTCGACAGCGGAGGGGTCGACGTCTCTGAGGGTCCTCGCGTCGGGGAGGTACTCGATGAGCACCACGCGCGGGGAGATGGGGCACTGCGCGAGTGGCAGCCTCCCTGCGGCGAAGAAACGCGGAATGGCTGCACCCTGCATCGCTATGAGGTGTGCGTACCCCGCGACCTCGTTCCGGTAATGCAGCTCTGCGTGCTGGTAGTACCACTCTTCCCAGCCCGGTGCATCTTCTTCATCCGGCCAGGGGGTGGGCTGGAAATTTGGGTCCCACGGCGCTGTGCGTTTCTCGGACGCGGCGGTCTCGGCGGTGAGCGTCCATGGGCGCGCGGGGCGGGATTTGAACGCGGTGCGGTGCTCGTAGAAGCGGGGGTGTTGGAATATTGATATCAAGCGCGCGCAGTTATTATTTGAAATTTGTTCGTTCACGAGGTGCTGCCCAGATTTCCTTGTATCATTTCCCCTCGAGACTTTCCCGGACCATTTACATATGATATTATTTTACTAGTTAAGTAGCTATGCATAACACGAAGCCCCTCGCGCGATTGCGAGGGTCCACTGCTATCCCGAGTGAGTACTGCAGACATACTCATTTTAACAGGGGGTCGTAGACTTTGAGGATGACGAGCGATGTGGGGGGGAGGCTGAGGCTGGGAGGGAAAGTTTCGTCGGGAGCGCGGACGACCAGGACCTGGCTCATGGTAAACGGGGTGAAGACTTGAACGACGGTTACGGTGACCTGTAGTAGTAGATTTGCATCACCGTCTTGTGCAAGCTGGAGGGAAAGACGTCAGCCGGGGTGATAGTATTCAGTCGGAAGGTCGGCCATAGGAGAAGGGAGCGAGGAGTGGCGAGGCCCCAATTGGAGCAGCTTGTCCACGTTCTATGAAAAAGAGCGCTAGCTCGGAAGCATTTATACCTAATCGATAGTACTGGACACACATGGTGAGATAGGTTGGGGTGACCATGAGTCACTGTGCCTCAGGCCTCAGATCCGTTACATTTGCATCAATTGCCGCAGCGTCTCCAAATGCGCCTCAAACTGTGATTTATTTGTGTAAAACAGCGCATCAACTGATGCGCTGCAGTCCAACCACGGCATATAGATTTAGTTAAATTTGCTCGATGATTTTGACGTCGCAATTCACTCGCCTCGATGATGAAAAAGGCTTAGACCTCGGTGCGATAGTCTCCAAGACACTGGTGAAGCAGTGTCGGGGTGCGTATACGCCACGACATCGTTATTTCTTCACTAGCGCCACTCTGATAATCACGCCAGTACGTTACATCAATGAAAGATAGATCAATCCCCAAAGTCCGGCTTAATTGTTTCTTCAACCACACGGCATCATAGTTGAAAGTGACGATGCGCAACCACTCCTCGTCGTCCTCGTCCTCACGCACGCCCGACTCCGCAAAGTCAATGATGATGGCGCGCGTGGGCCGTGTCCCAGGAACAAACAGGATGTTGCCGAGGTTCAGGTCCGTGTGGACGACACCGAGGTCCGCGAACGCGCGCGCGGTCTGCACGAGCGATTGCGCGAGGGCGAGATCGACGACGGAGGGTTCGACGTCGCGGAGAGTCTTCGCGTCGGGGAGGTACTCGATGAGTATCGCGCGCGGGGAGATGGTGCGCTCGTCGAGCAGGAGTCGCCCCGTGGCGAAGCACCGCGGGATGCGGAGGGGAGGGGGAAGTGGGCGGTGATTTCGGTGGGGGTGTGAACGACTAGAACCTGGCTCATGGTGAATGGGGTGAAGACCTGGGTTACGGTGAGTTGGAGGAAATGTGGGTCGCCATCGTGGATGAGTTGCAGGCAAAGAGAGGATCCTGGCTGATAATAGTCTGGTAGATCGCTCATGGGATGCCGATCCGAGTCATCCGATAATGATAAAATAAGCTTTCCTCATGAGCGACCTGCCTGACTATTATCAGAAAGACGCCCATCTCCCTCTACATCCTTGGCCAGAATGTGGCGGAGATGTACCAGTCAGTGTCAGCGTCGCCGTCGTTCAGGTCTTCACAAGCCTGACACTGACAGTCACCGCAGAGGATACTCAATGACAATACACAGCCACCAGGCACACCTGGCAGTGATGGACGGTTTATTTGCGTCCGAGCGCCTGCTTCAAGTTGTTGTTCAAGTCCACCTCGAACGATGTGCGGCTGCTGGGGAGAACCAGTCGACAACGAATTCGAAAAGCCCGCAGAACAAAAAGTCTTCCAGCCCCAGCATGCACACAACTTCAGCCTCGCCCAGCAGCCTGCTCCCCACCCGGCGCTCGAGAAGCCACTCGCATACCAGCAGCCGACCATATCCCCTCCACCCCCAGCCCACCCCATGCCCATGCAGAATGGCTCTCCCGCTCCATGGAACTCCCCGCCCTCCCCTGTGAACCAGTTTGGCAGCTACACCCCGTCTGCGTCGCCACCACTGGCAAACGGTAGCTATAATGGCTCCATGTTCAATGGATCAACTGCATACTCCAGCACAGGCGATACCCTGGTTCGACCGGGCTCTGCGTACATGTCGTCCTACCAAGGAACTCCTGGGCCCCGTATGTCACTAGCTCCGCCCAAGGCGGCATCACCGCCCCCTGACGAGGGCAAGATGTCCGTTTCAATTGATTTTGGTATGCCCGCTTCCCCTGTTCCTGCTTATCTCCTCTCTGATCATCTCTGACCTACAGGAACCACCTTCTCCGGCGTTGTGCGTACATCTTAGCTACACATTGTATCACCCCATCTGACAACTCGCGATCCTCGCCCACAGGCTTACGGCTCCTCTCGCATCGCTGGTGGCCAAGTACAGCAGATCCTCAACTGGCCAGGGTCCTTCGAGACCTTCCGGAAAGTACGCATACCTGCCTGCCCGCACGTCTCCACTCTTTCACGCGCTGATCGCCTGGCAATATGACAGATCCCTACGTGTCTTCTCTACGACGAGCACGGGCAGGTCCTCGCATGGGGCCTCGAAGCAAAGAACGCCAGCCCCATGCCGGGCACCATCCGCTGCGAGTGGTTCAAGCTCTTCCTCGAGCCGCACGCCCTGCGCGACGAGTCCGCCATCGACCCGCGCCTCCCGGTGCTGCCGGTGCGTGTCACTCGTGTCGCTTCTTCTTTGATATGCGAGTCTTATCAGCTTTGCGACACATCAGCCGGGAAAGAGGGCCATCGACCTCATCATCGACTTCCTCAGCTGCCTTTGGGAATACGCAAAGGAGCAGATCACGCGCGACATTGGCGCCGTCGCTGACCTCAGTACGTCTGCGTCTACATCTCCGAATCTCACGGGCCACGGCCTCCCATCAGCCCTTCTGGCCCGCGGCTGACGCTGACGACTTCTGAATCTGTGCACAGACTCGGCAGACGTGTGGCTCACCGTGCCCGCGGCGTGGGACGCGAAAGGGTGCGACATCATGCGCGAGGCCGCGATCGCAGCGGGCCTCGTGCAGAGCTCGCGCGCGGGCGACTATAACTGGCGCGACCGCCTCCGCATCATCACGGAGCCCGAGGCCGCGGCGGTGCATTGTGCGGAACTGAGCAGCCTGCACCGCCTCAAGCCGTCGCAGAACTTTGTCGTCGTTGATGCGGGTGGAGGGACGGTGGATCTGGTGCGCGGACTTGCGTTTTGACTGCCGTTGTGTTTTTTATGACGTTGTGATGGGTATGTGTAGGCTGTTTACAAGGTGGGCTTTTAGTGCTTTTATCCGTATCCGTGCGGTTCGAAGGGTCTGACCCGTGGCCCCGCTGTGCTCTAGATTATCGGCCAGCTGGCGAATCTGGAAATCGCGGAGATGTGTACACGCTCAGGAGCTAATTGCGGTAGCTTGTTTCTCGACCTGCGCTTCCGCGAGCTAGTGAAGGTGCGGTAGTTGCCGCCTCGTAGCCTGTAGGCCCTCGTGGCTTTCTGATGTTCTGACGTTCTGGTTTTTCCGTGTAGGCGCTGTTGGCGGAGCATCCTGTACACCTCGAGCCTGCGTCGTTGGCGTCTTTCAGTGAGTCGTGCCACCTCTCTTTGGTTTAAGACGTTCAACTACTTATTGATGTAATCAAGTGCATTCGTTCAGCGAAACAGAGAAGCTAGCGTATGCTGGTGTGAGCGACGACCGTAAGTCCGCGCAATCCATATTACCGCTATTTCCCTATCTTACTTTTCCCTGTAGAAAACATGTTCCACTTCACCTGCTTCAACGTCGAAGACCCGCACGACCCCTCCGTCGGGCTCATCGACGGGCAGTTGAGCATCCCCGGGACGCTATTACGCCGAGAAGTGTTCGATCCTGTCATCGGGGAGGTGCGTTTCCCGCGTATCCGTATCGCCGAAACAGCTAGCGATGATTGACCATTCCCATTCCATCAGGTGCTCCAGCTCATCGAGAACCAGGTGCAGAAGCTCGACCAGCGGATCGATGCGCTGCTGCTCGTGGGAGGCTTTGCTGGCAGCGAGTACCTGAAACAACGGGTCGAGGTGAGTCTTGAGTCTTGAGTCTTGTGTGCTCCTGCCCCTGCGCCCTGCGCCCTACACCCTACTCCCGCCCCTGCCGCCTGCCGCTTGCTTCCCGCGAAGGCGGGCGAGTGCTATATGGGCTATTTTTTCTCAGCATCACAAGATACTCACTTGGCCATCAGGAACAATTTTCGTCGAGGATCAAGGTGATCGCGAGACCCGCCGATGCCGATACCGCGACCCTGCGTGGGGCTGCGAGGTATGGGCTCGCCCGCCGCCCGCTTGTGTCGAGCGTTATCGCGCCTAGGTCGTACATCATGAAGGTACGCCCCCCGCCCACCACCCCACCGCACTGGTATTGGTGTACAGCGCTAATCAATGCTCCTTGATCGCGCGCTCGTCACAGGTGAAGCTCCCCGCGGAGCAGGAGGACTGGCTCAAACGCCCGGCGTACATCAAGAACAATGACGCAGGGGTTCCGATTTGCGACAACAGGTACGCCACCCTGGGCTTCGAGCTTCTGCTTTGAGCGTGTTATCGAACCATCGACCATCGCGGATCTGACGCTGCCGCCGGTTCCGTTGCAGATTGCAGTACCTCGTTTCGAAGGGGGCTATTCTGCGCAAGGGGTGCGTCGCGTGGCTCTCTCTGGTTTTGAACTTTGTCTCCTGTGGATGGCTGATTTCCGGCGTTGCCGACCCTACCCTAGGCAGCGGTTGACGACCAAGTTCTGGTGCGTGTGTTCCCCCCTCCCCTGGGCTTTGTGTGGTCGTTGGTGTGTTGATGTATTTTGGTGTCCTGTAGTAAATTCTCGCAGAGTAACCACGGTATGTGGGGTTTCGCTGGTGCATAGAGGTGACGAGGTTGTTCATGGCTTGGTGGTGGTAGATTCGACGTTTGTCGCTGTGCTGTATACGAGCGACTCGGATAGGATCATGCGGTACACGGACGAGGGCGAGACGACGGAGCTGTGTAAATGGACGGTCGACCTCTCGTCGCTGCCCACGTTCCAGCAGAACGCCGCCATCCCGCAGCCAGGCGGGTTCTACACCGGTGAGCGCGGCCTCGTGACATCTAGCACTTCATTTGCTCTGCACTAACCTTTCGTGATTAGAATTCGAGCTGGGACTGGAGCTGGATAGCGCCGAGGTCCGTGGGATCCTGTTGTTTAACAACCAGGAGTGTGGAAGGTCGGTGATTAGCCGCTTTTTTTGGGCTAGGATGTGACTCACAAGGCGTTTTTGGATGCCTTTTTTAGAGTGACGTTTGACTTTCTGAGTTGAACGTTGAGAGATGGAAGCAAGCTGCAGGTGGTTGGTCTTTTTTTATTGACGATCTATATACGACTCGGGATGTGCTGCTATGATATATATACCGTTGTCAATGTTAGTGGACGGATTTGGATTTGGTCACCATGTGATTGCTGATGCCAGAATTCGTGCCACTATTAGTATCGCATGGATGGTGTTTTTGTTCTACCGCCGAATTGAAGGGTTTGCAAATGTTGGGGGCAGTTATCTCGCTGTTTTATTTGTATTGCCAAAAAGGAGTGTAGTAAGGTGGGTCAGAGGTGTTCTAGGGTTCCAAGCCAACGCGCTGATTTGCACGGATTTTCAGTAGCGTCGGAGGAGATGATATGAAATATCGGCTGGGAGGAGGTGGCTGAGGCCTGGCTGCCCCTTGTGGCCCATGGCCTCGGTACCTGTGGTCGGCGTGCGGATATGCGTATGCTATCCGGGAGAAGCCGAGATTCACCAGAGGACTCTCGTTCGGGCAATGCCGCGCGCAACTTGGACGCGCCGGAAGAAGCGATCGATCGGGCGCGTCATCTGCATCACCTTGCGCAACTTATAAAGCGCAAAAAAAAGTTTGTCGAAATTCTATCACAGTCGGCCATGTCCACGCAGCTCACGTCCAGCCCCTCCCAGATTCCCCTCCAAAACCTCTACCGCCTCCTCCACCCCGTCACCCTGCCCCCCTCTTCTGCGCATGCAAAATTTACCAACTGGGGCAGGACTTACCACTGTACCCCTCTCGCCGTGTTTGAGCCCGAAAATGAGTTTCAGTGCCAGCTCATCCTCGAGCTCGCCCGCCGCGAGCGTAAAGTCGTCAAGGCCGTCGGCGTAGGCCACAGCCCGAGCGATCTCGCGTGCACCACCGAGTTCATGGTGCGCACCACAAAATTGAATCGGCTCCTCGAGGTACGCCCAATTTAAGCTTTCCCATATCCGGCGCCGTCTAAACGCCCCTTTAATTCCCTTCCGCCCCTCCAGGTCAACGCGGAGAAGCGGTACGTCGTCGCGGAGGGCGGCATAACGCTCCATGACCTCCACGCGCAGCTTGCGGCGCACGGGCTCGCCATGATCAACGTCGGCTCGATCTCCGACCAGACCCTGGCTGGCATCGTGACTACCGCCACACACGGGTCGGGGATCGGTTACGGTGTCATCTCGACGCACGTCCTGGGTCTGACCCTGCTGCTTGCAGACGGCTCGCGCGTCTTCTGCTCACGCTCGGAGCGGCCCGAGCTCTTTATCGCGTCCATATGCGGCCTCGGTGCCACCGGCCTGATCCTCAGTGTTCAGCTCGAGGTCGAGCCTGCGTTTCATTTGAAGGAGGTTCAGGAGTCGATGCCGTTTGACGAGTTCATGCGCCGCTATGATCAGCTTGTGTACTCTGCGCAGCATGTCCGTTTCTGGTGGTTCCCCGCGTCAGACGTTGTGCGCTGTAGCTACGCGGACCGTTCGAAAGAGGTATTTGACGCCGTTTTTTTTTTACCTCTGCTTCTCGTGTCGCTGACCTTGACGTGTCGCAGCCCAAAAAACCGGCGGGCAGCTGGTTCTGGAACACGTTCTGGGGATTCCACGTTACCCAGCTGTTCCTCTTCCTCGCGCGATATTTCTTGTTCCTGAACACTTGGGTTTCACATTACTCTACTTGGCTAATGAGCTCGCGCACGGTCGGCGTCGATGACGGCCATCGCATATTTAATGTGGACTGCCGCGTAGGTTTTAATTTATTTCGTTCTTTGTCTCCTACTTAATTGTGTTTAACACGCGCAGTACCCTCAACATACAACCGAGTGGGCAGTCCCTTATCGGAACTCGCAGGCGTGCCTTCGCGAGATCCGGACGTGGTTGGAACAGGAAAGCTCAGATCCCAGCGGCATCCGCCCGCACGTCCCAATAGAAATCCGCTTCTCTGCGCCAGATGATATCTGGCTCAGCCCGAGCAACGGCCAGAGGTCGTGCTGGATCGGAATCGTGCAATACAAGTAAGCATCGCAAGTTCTCAACTTACTACTTTCTTAGCTTATGCCGTATCGTTACCAGGCCGTACGGATTTAACGTACCTTATCGACGGTACTTCGGAGGTTACGAGCGCATTGTGGCTGGGCATCAGGGCCGCCCGCATTGGGCAAAAGCACATCAGCTCCAGCCCGATGCGCTCCGGAAATTATACCCGCGGTTCGACGATTTCGTGCGTGTCCTGCAGGAAGTCGACCCAAATGGCCTCTTCCGTAACGAGTACATCCAGCGCCACATCATGGGCATGCCCGTCAGCACGCGGATATTCAAGGCCCGCCCTGAGTGATTCAACGATATCCGATATCACGTACTAAGTATGAATACGATTCCACCGCCCCGCACGACTAATGCCTACATTATATATCACGGGAGAGATGTGCCACCCACCCACATGTACCACCTTGGACCCTGCATATACATATATCCACCACCTCCACTGAATCGTACCGCTATAGCCCTAGTTGTTCCTTTATAGACTCTCGTACTATCCTCTCATATTCCGCGCGGTTGTCCCGGTAGAGCTTGCAGCAATCGATGTTGGCACCGCTCTCGAGGTTCGGTTCTAGAAAAGCAAAGAAGCGTTCAGAGGACGGCAGTGTGGGCGTGAAGAAGGCAGACGGCGGACCTGCAAGCATGGAAATTACGCTAAGGATGACCTTCTCTACACTCTGCACGGGGCTCCAACGCTCGGATGCTTGCTCGTACATCGTCGGATCGTCCCCGGGCGTGTGTAATATCGAGATACACACGTTTCCGTCAGCGTAGACTAGAAAGAAAGAAGTGCCACAAATCCGTTAAAACGGCACTGGAAGGGACGGACAGACGGCACGCTCACTGTTCGGATGGAACAACGGCGGGTCGAACTTCATCTTGAACGGAGATAGAGGGTAGTCTGACGGCTGGTGGGCGCATGGGGGTGGGCGTTACGTTTGGGGACTAAGGTGAGTAAGGGAGCGTGAGGCAACGCACGAAAGTGAGTTTCGCAGCGAAGACGCCGCCTTCCTGTAAAAAAACGGGTCAGGCTGAGACATGTGCGGGATTTGGGAAACTGACAAACGGCGTATCCTTGGGGCCGCAGATGAGCGCCTCCCAGGTGAAGAAGTCCGATTCGGAGATGGGGCCTGTGGGACAGGGAGTTGGGATAGGAATCGGAGTGTGTGAGAGTGGAGAGACGGATAGTTACCCGCAGTGAACATTCCATCGGGAGAGCCTGCAGGGGGAATGAGATTATGACATCAAGGTGCAACAGGAGATCGCACCCCCGGAGGTCAACTGTTTGTATTCGGTCATGAGGCGGCGCAATGCCGTTGCACTCGATGAGCTTCTGCCAGCCATGAAGATTCAATTTCAATTCAGTGTTGGAACTTGGAAGAGACGGAGGATACACGCGAGCCTCGAGGGCGTCCTGGCACAGTCACATGACTCGTTTATTTAACCCCGCGAAGCATCCCACCGTTTGCACTTCTCGAGTTCTGTTTTCTTCTATCCCATTGAGACCCAGTCGGCCTGTTAATCCCCTCCTTGCACACATGTGCCGCAGCAATCCGTACTATACATTATACGCACATGTCTTTCTTTACATACAAATACTGTAACATCCCGTGCTCAGCCACCCTCCAGTTCCAAGGGGTGGGGTCTACCGGGCGTAAAATAATGCCCCGGTAGGCCCCTTTGGACTGCGGTGATGTAGATACCTCGTATCTGGCAAGTGGCGAATGGAGTGTCCATGAGAGAATCTTCCGCAGCCCCGCACTAGGCGTCATCAAGGACAAGCCTGGGTACCACGTTCATCGCCATTAGCTACAATCAAAGTGTTCAGTCTGGGAGACGATGGGAAAACAGAGCATGGGAAACCCCACCTCCTGGAACAACAGCTTGGCGGCGTATGGGATTGTCAACTGCGCCATCTTCTTCGAGCTCTTGCAGTACGTGCACCAGCCGTTGTAGCCCATCAGACCGCACTCTTCACACGCATTGACCTCAAACTTGTCGGAGGATATCATCAGCCGCTCGAGCAGCAGCTGCGTCGCGCCATATCCGATCAAGCAGTCTCGCTCCATCTCACCCAACCGCAGACCACCCTCTCGAGACCTACCCTCGGTCGGCTGGCGAGTCAGCGTCGCACGGGGCCCCCTGGGAATGGACACCACGGGTCACATCAGTCATGTCGTTCGGCGTTTAGCAGGATATAGAGCACACCTTGCTCGAGCATGCATTTTGTCCATGACCATATGTTCTATAAATGTCATCAGAGGCTAAATGGGACCCATTCTCGATAAGAAACTCACTCAGTTTCTGAAAAAAGGCGCATGGTTGGTGTGGGGACTATCTCGGGATTTGTGGCGCTCACTCACTTGGTAGTAAATCGGCCCAAAATAGACGTAGGCCTCCAGAGGCTCGCCGGTGATACCACTCGTCAACATATCTTTGCCGGCATAGCTGAAGCCGTTCTCTATCAATATCCGACTCATGTCCTCTACCTAGAACGTCTGTCAATCGGCGTCCTATCGGCGCGGAGGTGCCACCTACTTTGGATCCACCAAATGCAGTACCATACTGGAGATTGCCGCTAAGGACACCGGCCTAATTGTTCACCATTATCTTAGATAGGAGAAATATCTTCCCAGGTGCCACAAAAACGCACCTTGCCGGCTAGGAGCTCAATCATCTTCCCCACTGTCATCCGGGAGGGGAACCCGTGGGGATTCATGATTGTATCTGTTCCACTCTCCACGTCAGCGGACCTTGTTTTAATTGTACAAATCCGGAAGCACCCACCAGGATTGATCCCGCGATCGTTGAAAGGCATGTCCTCCTGATTTACAATAAGGCCGCAAACGCCCTTTTGCCCGTGGCGCGACGAGAACTTGTCTCCGAGCTCGGGGCGCCGCGTCTGGCGGATCAGCACCTTGATGAGCGTCTGGTCGTTCTCGGTGTCGCTGATCATGACCTTGTCGATGTTGCCAGCGACGGGCGACTTGTATGTCATGGGCGTGTTTTTGTACGGCACCGACGCCGCTTGCCCTGTGAACGTGTTGTCTGTCGCGTTGGTTGGCGACTGTTTGTTGATGTAAATGTCGCCGGGGTCGACACGCTCGCCCACCCCTGCGAGCCCATCCATCTGGATGATATCGTACTTCTTCGCAACCTGCCCGTTCTCGTCCAGAGGCGCATCGGCTAGACGGTCGAACCTGTGGAAAAAAACGGGTTAAGATTAGAATTGTCTCGCAGAACACTTTTGGGTTTGGGGGAACACCGCTACTCACGTGCCGTTGGGGTACTTGCGAATGAGGGTGACGTTCTTTCGTAGGACTTGGCAGCGTCCGTAGCCACGATCGAGACTTGCCTGTCAGGGACGAAGGTGTTAATGAAGCTTTAGGGTGTAATATAGGCCACCCAACCTTATTTAAAATTAGGGCATCTTCGATATCGTATCCTGAGAAACTCATGACTGCAACCGTCGCATTCTGGCCGGCCGGAAGGCGATCATACCCAATCAGCTCGATAGTCTTAGTCTTCACCATGGGTTGTTGTGGGTACACGAGGAGGTAAAGCAAAGTGTCGATACGGTTAAGCTGGTTGTACGCAATAGCCCCGATAGCTTGTTTACCCATGGCGCATTGGTAGGTGTTCCGCGGAGACTGGTTGTGATGTGGATAAGGGATGAGACCTGCAACGGCACCGAGTAACGTGAACGGCTCGATCTCTAAATGGGTCGTCGCAGGAACGATGTCGGATTCGTACAGTGCGATATAGGTGTCATTCTCCTCGTTAACGTCGAGATACTCAACCAGGCCCCTCCGCAGGAAGTCATCAAAGGTCACCGTACCTTTCTTGAGGAGCTAAAAAAACAATAAAGGATGTTAGTGGCGGTCCCCGGATTCCACTGAAATCCGATCGTACTGCAATATGCTCCGAGGTAACTTTTGGTCGGCCGTCTTCCACGATAATCGTAGGGCGGCAAATCCGACCTCCGTCGCTCGCAATGTGCACCGCGTGATGGTGGTTGTTGATGTAAATACTGACGAATTCACTCATTCGCCGTGCGCGCCGCAGTTTACGAAATTGCGCCACGAATCGGGTAGGATACCGAGTAAGCCCAATGATAGTACCGTTCACGTTCACAACGAAGGTGTGGGGTCCGTATATTTCTGTCCCTGTGGCAAGACTTATATCTAAAAAGGGTGCTATTAATCTCTTTGGTGTAGTGAGATTGCCGATGGACGTACCCTCAACGCCGAGCATGAAGGCAAGACGGATGATTGGCTCTTCGTCGACATCCGTGGTGATGTGCGTCATTAGCGCCAGGTTCTTGACGAGACCACAAGCCTCGCCTTCTGGCGTATCACTAGGACAAAGAACCCCCCATTGACTGGGCTGCAGCGCTCGCGGACCACTGACCTTTCTTGTCTTTTCGAACTGCGACGAAATACGGGTCATCATGCCGAGCGCGGAGATGAAACTCAGCCGGCTCAGAACGTGTGTGACTCCCGCCCGTTCCATCTTGAAACGTTTCAGAGACCAGTTCCCTGTGGAGATGGCGCGGACGAATCCTGACGTCAGGTGGTCGCCCTGGAACTGCATCGTGTTGAAAGCGTCAAACTCGCTCGTCCTGGAGGGTTTCTTGAGAACTTTATCGATCGCAGATTTCAAGTTGGTGTTGTAAGTTTTGAATAGATCTTCGAAGAGGAGGGCAAGGAGCTGTCCTGCACTGTGATGAATGAGAAACACGGTTGTAAGCGCATCGTAGTGCGGAATACGTACAGCTCTAGACGTTTGTTGCCGACATAGTCACGATCGTCAACCATTTTTTCGTCCTCCATGGCCATCAACACGCGCCGCGTCATTGTTGCAACGAAGATCGCCTTCGAGCGGAAGTCAAGAGCATTGACGGGGACGTGGGCCAGCACAATAGTTGCCAAAGCTTCCAGTGCCTCCTCCCACGCTGGCCGTCGGGGACCCATCACGCGCCGATTGATCTTGACCCGAC
Organism: Sphagnurus paluster; assembly: GCA_018282025.1. Taxonomy (NCBI): domain Eukaryota; kingdom Fungi; phylum Basidiomycota; class Agaricomycetes; order Agaricales; family Lyophyllaceae; genus Sphagnurus; species Sphagnurus paluster. The sequence continues at coordinate 14,368 of JABCKI010005737.1, forward strand.
TTCCAATGTATTCCAGAGCTTGGTGGCGCGTGAAAACGCCAAGCTTGGCTGCTTCTTCGAGACTCGCAGAGAATGCACTCTTGTAGGCCTCAGTATTGCCAGCGGTCAGCAGGAGGATCTCCTTGTCGGACTGAATACCCAGGGCCTTGAGGGCTATCGCGATCGGGATATCTTCGTGGACACAATTGTGGCGAAGGTAAATTTTGCCCTTCTTCGTCGCGACATAAGTTTTGGATTTTAAACCACCATGTGTGGAGCTGTGATATGTTGGGGAAAAATCTTAGGTGGACGTGGGTTTAGAACGCACGAGGTACATGAAGCTTGAACGATGCCCTTCACGGTATCTGTTTCGACGATGATACGATTCTTGCTGAGCTGCTCTTGTACAAGAATCACCTTTTCCGTTCCCTTTACCACGAAATAGCCGCCGGGGTCGAGTGGACATTCAATCATCCGTGCCAATTCCGCCTCAGACCGCCCAGTCAAAACACACTTGCTACTTCTTAGCATAATCGGCAGTCTGCCAATGTTCACGTTCCGCTGAACGATAGAGCGACCACGCGTGTACTGGATGGTGACCATGATCGGTGCGGCATAGGTGATATCCCGCAGTCGGCACTCATTCGGGGTGACTTTTTTGTCTATAGATGACATTTCATTACGGTCAGGGAAACCAACGTTAATGTCGGTATACTTGAGCCAGAAGCGCGGATCGACATCAGAGGTGACTTTGTTATTAGCCTTGACGATGTTTTTGATGTCCTGCTCCACGAAGTAATTGAAGGAATCAATGTGCTGCTTCACGAGACCCTTGACCTTCAGGAAGGCAGGCAGAAGTAGCCATTTGTCCTGCGTACGTTCATATCATCGTATTGCGACAGAAAAATATCAACGCACTTGCACACCTCAACACTCTTTATCGGATCTGTAAGACCAATCCCTTTCCAGTTCCTCGCATTTATCTGGTCCCACTCATTCTGGTCCTCTTCCATTGGGATGGCCATGCCGTCCAGTAGTGGTATACAGAAATCCTTCAAAGGCAGGTATTTATATTATACCAGAAATGCAAAGAGAGTGGGCTGAGAATACGGTGGTAGACACCGAGCGATTGGGCCGAGTGCACGACCGCGACCTGAAAAAAGTTGCCACGTGCCTTGGGGAATCATCCGCGTGACATGGGCGCGTCAATATCGACAGCCTAAATGAGCGCGACGCTATTTATTTCCATCAGGCGAGAGCAGAAAGGAAGCAATGGGTCCTGCATGAGATTTAGTTGAATTAAAATTTTCCATGCATCCAACAAGGAGCACAACATATATTCAGTTGAAAAAATCTGTCCAGAACTCTGAGCGTGATCGTTAGCGCCGGGGTGGGTTTGCAAGGAGTCATATCGGATTCTTCATTTAATTCATGAGCGCCTCTTTTTTGCAGCTCTTGATCCCCTTGAGAAAGAAGAATATGATCAGAGTTAGATAGATCAGAGTGTCTAGTGCACTACGATAAGCTTTGTTCTCAGCGTACTCAGGATCAACAACATGGCTCCTTCCTCTTTCAAGAATAACAAAAGAACAACTCCTCAAGTGCTACAGCCCTGCAAGACTATAACACAATCGAGGGATAGGAACCTGTATTGATCATCACGTGGAGCGCAGAACAGAGAGTATTTAAAGAGTCACGCTCATCTCTGACACCCGACCATCATCGCGATATCTTGTCCTCTACTATGTCTAAGCCCGGAGCTAGCGCCTCAAATACACTTCTCCTTCGCCGACAGCTGACGGAGCTGACCAAACGCCCTGTGGAGGGGTTTTCGGCAGGCGAGCCTATCTTTGTCCGTGTCCGATGTGGTATGCAGGCGTACTAATATCGACTTTTCTAGGTCTCGTCGATGATAACAACCTTTATGAATGGGAGATCCTCATCATCGGGTATACTTTTTCTTGACTAGTTTGCTATCACATTCTAACACCACTTGTGCAGCCCTCCTGACACGCTGTAGTACGTCGCACACTTGACCACGTTACCCAGAACTGATGCTTCAAACAGCGAGGGAGGATTCTATAAGGCGCGATTGTCTTTCCCTCCCGAGTTTCCCCTACAACCACCGAAAATGCGTTTCCTGACTCCGATGTGGCACCCAAATAGTATGTGCAATCGTTTCCCTGTACCCGGTACTCGCTTATCCGCCTTGCATTTACAGTCTACCCCGATGGAACCGTCTGTGTCTCTATCCTAGTGTGTATTCTCGTCAGATGCTCCTGATGGGAACTTGACCTTATTCGACCCTAAAAGCACGCTCCTGGTGACGACCAGTATGGGTACGAGGATGCAGGAGAAAGGTGGATGCCGGTACACACAGTGGAATCTATTGTACGCCACTGATCAGCGTATCTTCTTCCTTTACCGATCTAACTTTGATCGTAGCTCATCAGTGTTATCTCTCTGCTTTCGTCTGACACACCGAACCTCGATAGCCCAGCAAATGTCGACGCGGCAAAGGAAGTGAGGACTGATATTGAAGGTGAGTGTTGCAAGATCTTCTACTATCACCTTTCTCACCCGGAAACCAGCCTACCGGAAGAAAGTGCGAAGATTGGCCCGGAGGAGTGCTGAAGAAGCCTTCGACTGATCACCGTGCTCTCCTAATCCAATTGTAACACTGCATTTTCTGGAGCTCTAGCATCCCAACCTTCCTGTGTCTCTACATTTCTCATCCCCAAATGTGTTACTAGTCAATTTATTTCCTCTTCTCATTCCGCTTTGCCCATCCCCGACTTCGGACTCCCGAGGGCCGAAACACTTCCCAAAGATGGTAACATTGTCACGTGCGCGACGCGCCCATTGTCTGATCAGGGCCATTAATTTCTATTCCTACACCGTCTTCTATCCTCTTAGTAACGTCCACTCTCATGTCGAAGTCGACTAAAAAGTCAGCATATTCTGAGCGTAAGGAAACACGGTGTTCTACTGAGCTATCTGTTGATGTTCTTGGTCCAGGTAATATCGCGTCGATCCCGGCACCACTTGGTGTGTAGTAGATTGAACTGAATGCTCGAAAGCACGATCTAACTTGCTCATATAGAGGTGGACTCTGACTCTGACTTCGCACCTGGAATTTATATCCCTGAACCTTCGAAGAAACGCAAGAGGGGGAGCACTGTCGCGTCAACCTCGCCCGCGGTTCGGCAGCGCGGCAAGAGACGAAGCGATGTTCTTAACATTAAAGTATCATCACCAAAACGACGGCGAGGTATGATCAAGCTTTTATGTGCATTTTATTTTGAAAAGCTCATGATCGCTGTACTGCTCACTAGTGCAACAACTACAGGAGCCCAACCCCCTCCAACAGTACTTTGGTCTGTGTTTGGTCTAGCCTGCCCAAAATTCTGCTTTTCATCTGAAATTGCATTGGAAATTACAGCGGAGGAGAACCTAGACTTACATTCGGAGTCCGAAGGCGAGGAAGACGCCCCAGAGATACCCGAAGAGGAGGATTGTTCAGAAGAGGAGAATGACGACGACGAACCGATAATATTGAAAACATTCATCGGTTTTGTTCCTGAAAGACACAAGAAGGTCCCCTCCAGTGCTGAGGCTGCCGAATTAACACCCGCGGCTGCTAACGCTGTCGATGATTCTGAGACAGGTAGTAGCTTTCCTTGAATTTTTATCAAGATTTCTGATGTATTTCGAATAGAACCAGACTCAGAGGCAGAGGGTATCTTCCCGAAGATGACCATGGATGAAAAATGCCCTAAGAAATGCCTCAAGGCGGAAAAATGTACGAGTCAACCAACCTCCGCACGACGCCTATTCTAAATATGATGTAGCATCGGACGAATCGGTTACAGAACCTGAATCCGAAGATGAACATGCATGCCCAATGCTTGGAGTGAAATCAAAACTAGAGTCAGCGTCAGACTCTGAAACAGAGTCAGATGAGGAGTATGATTTGGCTAACCCAGTAATTATTTTATCTACTTGGAATCTTAATTCCCCAATTACCTGACTCCTGCGTACCTTCAAGCGTCTCAAACCTCGACCAGGATTTCCGTTAACTCCAGAACAAAAACTATTGGGCCCATTGATCCTTGGCGAAGACACGAAAATTGCGGTCCCTGCGGCGATCAATACATATCTTCGTGACTACCAACGAGAAGGTGTACAGTTCTTTTGGAGACAATATTCAGAAGGCCGAGGAGGCCTACTTGGTGACGACATGGGATTGGTGCGTATTATTCCTTGCTCCTCTTTTGCGAAAGAGGACTAACTTCCCATAGGGTGAGTTTGAATATCGACTTCTGCTATAGCTCACCTTATGTCTTATACGATAAATAGGCAAAACGATACAAGTTATTTCGTTCTTATCCGCCATTATGGGGAAGAAGGGCGTCGCAACCGACAAACACCGACGAAAAAAGCATGTGTCTCGCCTCCAAGATCTTTCCGCGTGGAAGAAGAGAAGAGAACTACCACCAGCTGATGCAACATGGCCCACTTGCCTCATTATAGCGCCTAGCACTGTCGTACATAATTGGCAGCGTGAATTTGAAACGGTGATTACTTGTCTCAATTCACTTGGCTTCAGTGTTAATCTCAAAGATATTTTAGTGGGGTCATTTTGAAGTCGGTCTATACAACGGAAATCGCAAAGAGCGTGAGCCCGTAATACACGATTTTAAGATGGGCAGGCTTGATGTTGGTGCGTTGCCTCCTTCCGTAATTTCCTTGTTACTATGATGGTGCTGAAACACAGTTAGTACTTACCACATTCGATCTTGCGCGGCGTGATATCGATATCTTGGACAATCTTCCGTGGACGTGCGTTTTTGTCGACGAAGTTCATCGTGTTAAGAACATGACTGCAAAGATTACCGTGGCCTATCACCGATTCCAATGTGATCGCCGATTCGGGCTCACAGGCACCGCGATCCAAAACTCATATAAGGAGATGTGGACTATTCTAGACTGGACGAATCCCGGGCGGTTAGGCACAGCTAGACAATGGCAGGGCTTCGTAGTGAAGCCATTGACAGCAGGGCAGTCAGCTGGAGCAAGCGAGGAAGAACGTGAGAAAGCCCTTGTGAGTACCATCTCGGTTCTAGTCTGAATGTAAGCGTTAATATGTCTTCTAGAGTGTGGCGTTCGTTCTGAGGGATAAATTACTCCCAAAGTTCTTCCTTCGCAGGTAAAGTTACAAGTAACTCATTTCTTACCTGCATATTTTGACTTTTACGACCAGGACGAAGGATATTATTAGAAGCCAGGTATTGTCCCCTTCTTTGTAACCTTCCTCTGGTTTTCACACAGCACTTAGCTTCCGAAGAAAACGGACGAGGTCGTCTTTTGTCCTTTAACTCGACGACAAATATACGTGTACAAGCAGATTCTGAACATGGCTCCTGTACAAAACCTAATTCATCGTGACGACACTTGTACCTGTGGCTCCAACAAGACGTAAGTCAGTTGCTTTAGCTTTAGTAATGCTCTTCAGCTAACTGAACTTTGTCAGTCGGAAAAATTGTTGTGGCCCCTTTGTCCCGGGCGATGTATTTAAGTATATGTCTATCCTTATCAAGCTCTCAAACCATCTTGCGTTGATTCTACCATGTATGTTCCCCGTCCTCAACACTCTACAGAAACTGAAACACGCTTGATAGCACCTAACGACAGCGCCGATCAGGTTGGCTTGTATCTAAACTGAAATTTTTTCGTGCTGAAAAAGAAAAAACTCGCCAGATTGTGCGTAACAGGGCATTGGCAGAACTAGCTTTTCCGGACGGTGATATTCCTAAGTATGGGACAGCTATGATGCAACCCAAATTCTGTGGAAAGTGGGCTGTAAGTTTCTTTCATTCAAGCTGAGTTTCTTTTTGAAAGATTACCAATTCTGGCACCAAGGTACTGGAGCACTTGCTGAAAGAGTGGAGGAAAGACCCTACAAATAAAGTACTGATTTTCACAAAATCGGTCAAGTTGATCGAAATGCTCGAATTTCATCTCAAGTCGCGAGGTAGGCTCAATTTGTTGACTATATTATTTTCATTACTCATCTTTCGTCTAGGATACGGTTTTCTCAAGTTAGATGGGAGTACTAAACAGGCAGATCGTAAGTAGCCTCCGCTTTTTCAAAAAAAGTCACACCGTTTTACCTCCTTCCATTCAAGGAATGCCCATGATTGATCAGTTCCATTCCGATCCGGATATTTTTCTTTTCTTGATATCGACCCTTGCTGGAGGAACAGGCTTGAATCTTACAGGCGCTAATAAGGTTGTTATTTTTGGTACGAACTTCTGGATAACATATTTGGATATTTAAGCTCACATGCCCCTTTTACAGATCCCAACTGGAGTGAGTCCAGCACATCATAATCGCTAGATAATATCTAATCATTGGTTATTTTATCCTCGATCAGACCCAGCACACGATCTTCAAGCTATGGACAGGTAGGACGCACTTACCTATCGTACCAGCTATGACTTATCAACACCTTCCAGAGCTTTTCGCTTTGGCCAAACGCGCGATGTCTCTGTCTACCGACTTTTGGGCGCAGGATCTGTAGAAGAGTTGATTTATGCCCGTCAGATTTACAAACAGCAGCAGATGGCCATAGGCTATGAAGCTAGTGTTCAGACAAGGTATTTTATTTTATTTTTGGATATTTCAGGTCCTCAATAGATGCCAGATATTTCGAGGGTATACAGGGTGACACTGCGAAAAAAGGAGAGCTTTTCGGAATCGAAAATATCTTCAAACTTCACGAAGATAAGCTGGCAACGAAGATGGCTGTAAGTTTAGCATTCTTTTATCATTTTAAATCATGCCATGTGGTTCAATGGCTAACATGACATGTCTCACACAGATTGAAAAGGCCAATCTGGCAGAATTGGATTGGGCTCTAGCTCATATGGGGGGGTCCAGACGAAAGAGCAAAAACGTCGGTGATGATTGGGTATCCCAAGCTGAGATGAAGGGGGTGAAAGAGAAGGACGATGTAGTAAGTAAGATATTTTCACATAATAAACAGCGATTTACATCAGTTCAGGGTAACCTTCGAGGACTTGGCGCATTGCTCTTCGATGATGGTGAGTCAAACTCAACTTTTATATGATTTCTTCCGAACGTTTTCTTTCAACAGCTCCGCCGCCTTCAGAAGTCAGAGAAAAAGATGAAATTCAGAAGACACTCAATGCCATCGGTGTCAAGTACAGCCACCACAACGATCAGGTCCTTGTTCCGAGTCGTATTGAGGAGGAGCGTGCAAAGAAAACGTTGGAGGTTTGTTTAACCTGCATCCATATCCCGTATCCTTCCTTTACAATTCGTAGAACACTCGTCGTCGAAGAAAGTCAAAGGGAAAAGTTAGTTTGCCTGAAGAAGCGGCACCCGCAGCCCAGTGGCCACCAATACGTAGGCACCACAAGCCTAAACCAACACCTGAACAACAGTAAGTGCTTCAACCAAAACCAATAAGCGTGGCCCTGATCGCGACATAAATAATCGATCAGACTGGCTTCAAGACATCAAGCTCTGATAGAGCTTGGGATGATCAAAAATCCCGGTGATGTTCCAAAATTTGCCCAAGATTTGTAAGCGTTGGCCATTTTCTGAATTTGAGGTATTAATTGACGAGGAATACGCAGTGCCCGTCAAGCTCCAGAAATGCAGAAAGAAATCATTGCAGAATTAGATAAATGGGCCAGCAGGCAGGAACTTCAATCAGACTCCGATTGAGTGTCACTCTCCCGAAATATGGCATATGTTGACAGAGGAGATGCGGACTCGGCAGCCCGAAATCATGAGCCCTGGCCGTCCACGGCCGGGCGACAGGCAGATAGATAGAGACGCGCCACCATGAGACTGCACACGGACACGCTACGTACAGATTAGATGTAGATAGATCATAGGTCAGGGTCAGCAGGACGCGTCGAGACGGCGAAGCGACGGGGAATAACATCACCTTGTCTTCTGCCTTCCGCATTGAGGAAGTCCGGATTAGACGTCTCCATCGTCAACTTTTTCTTCGATAGTCGTCAGCAGTGAGCACAGCTTATTGCAGTTTTCAATAAAGTTGGCCAGACAATCATTTTCGGCAAAAACCGAAAATTTTGTGCACGCAGTGAATACCAATCTTCCAAGCTAATTAGCTTGCTCAATTCTTGTCCAATTACCTAGATAAAATGTGTATTCATGTCAGATTGACAAGAAATATCCCTGTATGGAGGAATATCTGAAAAAATTCTGCCAAAAATATGTGATTATGTGCACTGATCTAGCCTGGACCCGAGCAGTTCCACTATCATCTGAATTTTTAGGTTCCCGGATACCTCCACTACATGAGAAGATGACAAAGGAGGTCCCTCTGGTTTTGTTTTTTCCCTCCAGTAAATACCATACCAGCCAGGCTAATTTTTTGTAGTGGTCATTTTTCAAATTTTGCACCATAAAAAGATAGTAATTTCCAATCTGATATGACTACAAATTTTATATATGTAATGGGACAAGAATTGAGCAAGCTAATTAGCTTGTAAGATTAGTATTCGCTGCGCGCACAAAATTTCGGTTTTTGCCGAAAATGATGGTCTGGCCAACTTTATTGAAAACTGCAATAATCAGGCTTCACGCCATAAAAAATAGCGCCGGTATTGGTATCTGTGTCCCTCGCAGTTTATGTAAATTATTATCAGTACTATGCCCACTGCCCTCTTTCTCCGAATTGACTTGTCCAGCATCGTTTGTAAGAAACCTCTGGATTTTTTTGTACCTTCATAGTCAGTCACACGAACTACTTCACTCAGCTTGAAGTTAAAACGGTTCATGCCCATAGATTCCATACCATGGCCAAAGTAATTGATAGCTTATTAGAGTGGCCAACTCTTATCTGTTATGCGCCACATAATGACGCACTTGATGTTGTGGAGTATTTATGATTTATGGCTGCCAGCAGGCAGCACTCACCATTGTCTCACCAATTATCACCTCCTCCAAACTTCATGTTCTACAGCTCCCGGGTGCTCTCTCGCTTCGGAATCAGAACCAAAACCGTTTTGGGTAGGGTTACTCGACAACCTTGCCAGATTTTGCATCGGCCCACTGTGCGGAGCCTCCGCTCTAAAGTCTCAGTGAAGTCTCAGCCAGGTAAATTGGTGGCTTACTCTGGGGAAGCATGATCTTATAGTTCATGCGTGGCAGTTGTTGAGAAGATAGAGGAACGCTCAGACATGGACACAATTACTAGGCTTCCCCCAAAAAGAAATGTAAGATAGAGCTCGGCTTCATTACCTCTATTGCTAATCGAAGCTTAGACGCACATCTCGGCTAAGCCTAAGCCGGGCCCAAGCTGGGATTGGAAGGCTGATCCAACTGTGCAAATAGCCATCTGCACCCCAATGGCCTCTAAAACAGAGCTTGAATATATCATGAGTATAGGAAAATCCTCTGCAACCCGTGCGGTCCGCAAGCGCAGAGACGCATTGCAGCGTTCCCTTTTGGCTTCCCGTGATAGAATATAGCGGTATCGGTGTCTGTATCCGTTTATGTACATTATTACCAGTACGCCCAATCCTTTCCTTCGAGCGCGGTATCACTGAGCTGCCGTTTATCTCTAGTGATATTTCCTATCTTTCTTCAGCCTATTTTTACATCACCATATAATAAAACATCTGTTCGCCACGCTTTGCCGAAGTAAAAACCCGATGTTCTCGAATTTATATGCCAGTGTATGACCATCTATACGGAGAGTGGGAACTAACAACCTTTAAAGCACTAAAAATGATGACCAAGTTGACTTGTATAATGCCAGCATTTTAAAGGATATTGAACGTCAGGTCACTCCACGAAAGCGATAGAGCAGCCAAAATATTGTCTAAAATATCCCCAAGTAAATGAAATGTTTCAAAATGGAATTCTTCCATATGGAGGACAAGACCTAGGCATTAGATGCGAAAATTTTTGCAGAGAAGTAGTGCAGAAGCACTAAGTTGACGGTGAAAACCAGAAAGACTTTCAATATCAAAGTGTTCGTTGCCTTGGCCTAGGAGGGAAATAATGAAGAACCACTCCACCGCTTAGCGCTAGTTATGTTGAAGCTGATCTTGAAAACTGATGAGTACGGCCCACAGCTTGCCTCTTTTTTAAGAAAGAGAGGCTCTTTCAATTTTGGAGTATAACTTGCTTTGGAGCTAAGAAACTTGGAGCCGCTTTATTCTGTGTGTAGATAAAATCGGGGAAAGAAGACTTGAGTATTTAGGGTACATTGCGCCACACGAGTCCTGTTATACTGATGTTTAGGAGTATTAGGCTACTATCCTCTTCCTCAACTAAATTGTCTCACCGCCTATCCCTACCCCCGAGCGTCATGTTTTACAGCTCCCGAATGCTTCAAGATGCTCACTTACGAATCAGCACAAAGGCTATGGTTTTGGCCAGCGTTACTCGACAACCTTGCCAGATGTTGCATCGGCCCACCATGCGGGAGTTCCGCTCTAAAGTCTCAGTGAAGCCTCAGCCAGGTAAACTAATCAATTCAATTTTGAAAGGCATAATCTTATGTACTTATACGCAGTTTCTAACTCCAGCGAGAATATCGAGATGCGCTCAGGCATGGATGGCATAAATGCTGAGCATCCCAAAAAAAACCAATGCACGATATGAGAGCTTGCATCAAGTTACGACAACCACAGCCAACCGAAGCTTAGATGTACATCTCATCTAGTTCTGAAAGTACTTGGAAACCCCATCTCAACCTAGGTGAACGCCCAAGCTACCTGAAGGCTCCGCACATAGTTATCTGCCTTCCGCCACCCTCTAAAAGATAGTACAAATATTTCAAGACTGCGACCCGTGTGGCCCGCAAGCGCAAAAACGCATCGCAGCATTCTATTCTGGCTTCACGCGATGGAAAAGAGCAGTGTTGACTCCTAGCGGTCAATAAAAAGGGATTCAAAAAAATCCGCTGAATCATGTACATTACTAGTTTTATTTATTAACCCTGCTTCCCTTTTGCGAGCGTGGTTGAGCTTTGATGTCTTCAAATATATGAGTTTACGTTTGTATCTTATCTGATACGTACGTGGCGTGCGCATCTTGAACGGCGATTGGTGTTGTGTAGTATTTACGCTCCATGGCTCCCGCCTCGTCAGAGCAGAGTTTCCGGAACAACCTCTCGCAGTTTCGTTGGGCCCGCGGCAATACAGACGACTCACAACCCCCTCCGGCACCTGTTGGCAATCCATTCTCACGTTTCTACAATGCTGTCGCGGGCGACTATATCCCACTGCGGTCAAGTGAGCGCTCTAACGAGGATGAGGCCTGGTTTGCGCTATCAAGTTGGGAACGGTGCGTTGCTCTACTATGTATTCCAAATTCAAACTCACATCTGTGGTGGAACAGGCTATTGGGGTTTGGAGGATGTCTAATTGGGGCGGCTGTGTGCTTCTTCGTGTCGTTCTTGACTCTACCCCTCCTTGCATTACGGTGTGTCTGTCCGTCCTGGAGTGTCTAGATCGCGATCTGAAGACCTTCCTTCGAACAGACCAGCAAAGTTTGCACTCTCTTTTAGGCACGTTCCGTCATCGTTCAGGCGCGTTTCGCACATCTAACAGCACTATGCATCCGCAGTCTCGGAAGTCTGCTCGTCATGTTCGGGTCTGTACTCCCTGCTTTCCGGGTTCCATCACTGAAAACTGATCCGATTCCGCGCATTCAGCTTCTCTGTGCTCATAGGCCCCATAAACCACTTCAAGCACCTCATCTCCGCTGAACGCCTCCCATTCTCCGCCATCTACTTTGGCAGCCTCGGCCTCACACTCTACTTTTCTCTTGGCGTACGTGCCTTGCGACCTTCTTCCGCTCGGTCTGACATGCTCATGCACACCAGGCACACTCATACATAGGCTCTCTCATTTGCGGCGCCGTCCAAGTGGTCGCGCTCGTCGCATACGTGCTTGCCTACTTCCCTGGAGGCACCCAGACTCTCCGCCTTGGTGGTCAGCTCGCACTCCGCGGCGCTGGCGGACTACTACCGCGGTAGCCTGTATTCCACGCGTTTGTCGCATTGTTGGTGTATTATCTAGCTAGAGATAGGGACGGGCAAATATAGCCTCCACCGGGTACTGGTAAAGTAGGTGCTATCAGACACCCGTGTATTTTGCTTGAGGATTAATCTATGACCCATGTCCCGAATTTGATCCCACTTCCCACTCATCTTGTCCACGGAATGCCGGAGGCTCCCGTGTTGATCTTCCTCGTCTTTCAAATCAAGATTATTCACAAATATAAGTCGAGTCTGCTCGCAAGTGTATCATGAGTTAGCTTCCATAGTCCTGTTCGAGCACCACTGCCGAATCTGCGTCGTCGTGCTCGCGCCGTGACATATCAGCGGACTTGATCCATTGCAACGCGCCCAAAGATTCAGAAACAAAAAATGGAATCGATGCCGACACGCTACCTTCCATTCGTAACTTATAAGAGACGTTGCGCCGAGAAAAAAATGCTTAATACGCGTAGTAGAGTATGCCAGTAATTAATCGAACAAAGTGCAACAATTTGAATCATACTATACAGTTAACCCAGGCAATGTCGCGTCCAAAACGAGACGGTCGGAAGCCTATGATTTGTCTGGTTTGGCCATCCCTAGTACATCCTTCAGACCGAGTTCTTTGATCAAATCACGGAGGTACGACAGCCCTTTGAACTTCCTTCCGGCATGCACCTGGCGAACAAATGCTTCCCAGACGCTAGGCAGGTCGACCGGAGGCGGGAGCGGGTCTGTGAGTTTGGAATCGGAGTCGCTCGAGCTTGAGTCACTATAGTAGGGATCTTCGTCCTCTGATCTGGCGCAGGCAGTACGTTGCCGCCGTTGGTGCGTGACCCAGTCTACTAGTTCCTTGGCTAGCTGCCACTCGTGCTTGAAGGAAGAGACGACATATTTGTCAAACCCATCGATATCAAACGCGAAGATTAGTTTCTTCGCCTTGCATGTGACGGGGTCCCCGGTCATCCACGAATCCACAATTGTGTTTTCCAGTTCCTTGCCGTCTTGGTACCGAAAACAAACAAACGCCAGGATCCATACGAAGGGCTTTAACTCGTGGTGGTACTGTCGGGAAAGATTGCCCTGCCAGTCATTTTCGGAGAGCAGTTCAATGGCCATAAACGGTTTCGTCCCCTTCCTGTCGGTTCCCGGTACGCGACGTCGGCTGTTAAGAATCGACAAGTCGAAGTCCGTAAGAACGCCACACTTGTGTTCTCCGCTATACATAATGTTCCACAGGCTAGGTTTACCGTACCGGACACCAATCGACCATAGTAATGCGTGGCCTGCAAAAGCGTTGAATTTCTTGATCAGCAGAAGCTCTTAGAATTAGCTATAACTCTTACATTTCACCACTTCTAGCCATGCCCTCATAAATGCACGGCCGATCTGGGATGTAATTGGTTGCAACTTTTCGCAGGCGATGACCCTTATCGTACGGTGTCTTTCCCAGTCAATCCGCAACATGGTCTTGACGCGCGAAGTCGTACAACTTGGAGTATCACCATAGGAGTCCATATATGACAGGGGTTTCATCGTCGAAAAATCCGCTTCCTGAACCTTCTTGTAGATCAACTTCAACGTCTCTCCTTCGTTCGGTCGCTTCATTTCGAGATGGTAAACCTTGCAAACAAGCTCCGGCTCATCCTCCCCACCTGAGGCGTCGCAAACACTCGTGGCCCCGCCCGTGAGACAGCGGGCTTCGAGTGATGAAATAGACATAGATAAATACAAATCAGAGCCTCCAGCAGTGTCCTATCGTTCGGTATTTGCTGGAAAACAGAGTATTTGGTGCCTGCCTTGCTGTTTGCTGGTTCTATTCTTCCCGAGTAGTTCTGGATCATGTACAAGCATAGAAAGGGGATTAAGCGAGGGAATGAGACCCTATAGTCGTCGATGGAGCTCAAATCGTAGGCAAGTCTTGCTAAAACTTCTACTCCGAGAATCCGACCACCCGAGCCGTCCACGCGTGTCGCGATGTTTTTGTTTTGCGATAGCCCCTATTCATTTCGACATACCCTCCCCTCCTTGCGCATTCATAGTATACATCATCCCATCCTATTCCATGCCTTCCAACCCTATCCACTATTACAATGTCCCATGTCCTTCGATCCGTCGATCCGTTTGTCGTCCATCGCCCGCCCTGCCCCATCCAGCCTAGCTAAGAAAAAATGAAGTGTAGGAAAAATGTAGAGAAAGCAGGCCTTCAGCAAAAGGTGCGTTAATAGGGTATGACGTACAACGCGGATCTCAGGGATTTGAATTTTGAAGATTCTTGTCGCAGAGGGATCCTATATTGTAAAGGAAGAATAGTGATTAGTAAACCACCTCTCCAGCACCAGGCATTATTTACTTGAATAAATAAAAGCTGAAGAAGGTATTTATGAGCGTTCGAGCTCGAGGGCAACATGAAAAGTAAAGCATACTACAATAAGTGCGGGAGCGTATCCAGCGAAAGAGTTCTCCAGGTCATCAATAATCCAGTCGGGGGCTCGCGGGATCTTCAACGGGCGTGTGGTTCTTGTGGCGTCGCGAGGGGCAGGGCCGGGGCTCCGGGGACGCTATAACAAAGGGGAATAAAGTGAAGGAACAGTTTCCGTAATACAAAAATAATAGTCTAAGCCTATAAGCACCCAAGGATATCGTTAGCTTCTGGAATAGGAGGACGCAGAAAACGAGATGACGCACCAATACTACTACTAGCGCTCGAAACCAACAAAGATCACAGCGATATTATGGGGTCTTCAACGGGCGTGTGGCTCTTGGGGCGTCGCGAGGGGCAGGGGCAGGGGTCGGCATAGTGGGGACTACAATCAAAAAATATAAATGTTAGAACTAATTCTGAGTGCTAGAAAATAAAGGTATGAGCGACAGCGATTTGATTCAATGCGAGCGAAAGACTCGCCATTCTACTTTAAGCAACAGAGATAATATTATAATTCTTGTGGGGGTCTTCAACGGGCGTGCTGCTCTTGAAGCGTCGTGAGGGGCAGGGCAGGGATCGGAATCGGCGGACCTATAATCAGAGGGGAGGTGCCAATACATTCATGAATATATATCGAGACTGGTTCTAAAAGGTGAGCGGTAGTGTGAGCTGAAGAAGGTGATGACATGAGAATTGATGACCTACCATTCTAACACTACGTTTCCCATTCGATTCCAAGGTATTCGAGGGTCTTCAATGGGCGTGTTGCTTTTTGAAGCGTCGCGAGGGGCAGGGCGGAAGGAAGACGTCGACCAGCGACGCGAACTATTCTACTAAAAAATAAATCATTACTTGAGCGCTTCGAAGAGGACGAACGACTTAACTATTTGTGGATCAACGCCATGGAATCGCTCGCACATTCACGCCACCACGAAAACAAGAACACCACTGTGGCGAGGGTCGCAGTCAGGGACAGGGTTATTAGCGAAGTGGCGAAATACATACCAAAACCCCGGAGCCCAAGCAAACACCAAACACGTCTCCAGTCACGCATCGTCCTCCTCGACCAATACAGCCATCACCTCCACACGCAGCCACTGACCCCGCCTCGCAAGCCTGTCGATCCGCTCCACCAGCTGCTCTGTGTCATATGCATCGCTCATCCCCGTCTTCTTTAATAACCGCCGCAGTCTTTTCGATTCGCCCACACATCCTGTAATCGTTGCCGTCCGTCGCAGCTCATGCCCTGTCCCGAATCTGATCTCTGCGTCCCGTTCATCATCTTCAGCTAGTCTTCCTCGTGTTTGGAGCTCCGGCCCCTTTTCATCTTCGTCGCTGTCAAGCCCTTCGGAGTCCATGCTATGCACCGAATGCTCAAGACCCACATGTTCATCATCGTCACCGTGCCCATCTTCAGAGTCAAGATCATCCAAAAATAATACACGCTGCGTCTGCTCGCAACTGTAAAATTTTTTACCCCCAGAGCCCTGTTCGAGTGCCACTCCCGAATCCACATCCATAGATACACGTTGCGTCTGCTCGCAACTGTAAAATTTTGTGCCCCCGGAGCCCTGTTCGAGTGCCACTCCCGAATCCGCATCGTCCACAGATACACGTTGCGTCTGCTCGCAACTGTCAAGTTTTTTGCCCCCAGAGCCCTGTTCGAGAGCGACTCCCGAATCCGTATCATCATGCTCGAACCGCGAGATACCACCAGGGTACTCAGGCGTTGCAGCGCTGGTCTCAATCATGAATTCGATAGGGGGTGTGCCTTCATCATCCCCCTCCGATTCGTTCGTCTCTGTGCCCACGTTCAACTTCTGCATCTGCGGGGATCCCAGCTCGAAGATCCCCACGACCGCTGGGGTCTGCTCGTTCCACCAATGTACGCGTTGGGTTTTCCCCTCCTGTCGACCCTTCACCAGGATAGGGACCGGCGACGGCGCAAGCGCCACCGTAGCTACACCCACACGACCCCCACGCCCGAAGATAGTATCGAAAATAGTTCTGAACATCTCCTGGATGTTGTATAGTTTGGAAATTTTTAGGGGCTGGTGCGTGTGCTCGTGGGGGTAGGAAGGAAAGATCGGATGCGGTACGCGCTCCAGCGGGGGTGCATATATATCAGCACGTGATCGCGTTTTGTCTCATACGAGGCAAAGTTAGGGGAAGACTCGAAGCTTGATATGCATCTGTGGGTATCGCGCGTTGTTCAGATGCTCTGGCTGATAACCGAATTTGGATTCTGTTTGGGATCACAACGAGTTTTAGCATTATTTAACTGGGTTATCAAATTTTTACAACCCCTTTACGAATGTTATCCCCTCCAGCTTATGCAGGATGCTGATGCCGTTCATCTTGTCGTACTATCATCGCGCGATCTTCTAATGCGCGGGCGTTTGATCCATTCGGTGCAGTGAACTCGATTCTGGCAACATCGCATTCTTTGGAAGAAGAAACCATTGTAACAATTTTCGGCGATAGATGTATACTTGATTGAATGTAGGATGTACCATTTAGGCTATCCAAACCGTATATATGCGTCTCATGGCAAGCCCCACATACGAGTCTGCCCCACTGTCTCCTTCAAACACTAATAGCGCTTAGAACTCAGAGAAGTATACCAGGGGTTTGAAGTCAAAACACAACTCCTGCCTCACGGCCATCCTCACATTCCAATCCAAGATAAAAATACAGTTACAAAGCCTCGAAATCAAACACGCAGCGAAAGAATAACAGGCAGCGCTCCCCTCGTCGTAACAAAGTGATCATGCAGCTGGTCGACCCATGCTTCCGGCTTAAAGCCATCAGCAAATCGGATATCGAATTTGTGGATTACTGCACTGGCCACCATCATCATTTCCCTCCGCGCGAGATTTCTACCAACACAGTTGGCCTGACCATAGCTGAACGGGATAAATGCATTGAGGTTGAGTGTCTGGTCT
The DNA here is from genome assembly GCA_018282025.1 of Sphagnurus paluster. Taxonomy (NCBI): domain Eukaryota; kingdom Fungi; phylum Basidiomycota; class Agaricomycetes; order Agaricales; family Lyophyllaceae; genus Sphagnurus; species Sphagnurus paluster. Next base: position 31,773 of record JABCKI010005737.1, read on the forward strand.
GCGTCGTCGCGCCCAGAGGCAAGCCAGCGCTCAGGCACAAACTCGTCCGTTTGAGGTGAGAAGTACTCTGGGTTTCGATGGATGGAGTAGATTGGGGTGTAAACCTGGGTCCCTGCTGGGATAAACCTGGAGTGGTTTCAGTCAGAGGCTGATCAATATTTACTTGGAGGTGGCTTACCTCCCAGCAAAAAGGCGGCCACTGCTGTCCTGGGGAACTTGTCGAGGTCCGTTAGTAGGTGCCGGTGGCAGAAGCCTTAGGCATTCGTTTCTGTGAAGCAATGTAAACCGTTAAAAATTTTCGGAAAACTGAAACCTATATCGTACATGCAGGCAGTGAGGTAGGGAAGTTTCGAATGTTTTGAAGACGAAAGAGGGCTTTCATCCTTGGGAAAGACGTCGTCGATCTCGGCTTGTAGACGCTTGAGGCAGTGCGGGTGGGACATCAAAAAGTAGAACAGATTGCTTAGGCCAGTTGCTGTCGTATCTGAACCGGCGATCATGGCAAGAGCACTGTCAGCGATGACGGCGCCAACTGCTGGACGCTCCTTCTCCAGACCAGCCTCATCGGACTGAGAAAATGAGTGAGTTCTGGGTTGATGATCCTTGAAAGCACCTACCAAATGGTACCAGAGGTCTTTCTTATCTGCACCCTTCTTAAAGCGCGCTGTACCGTGTTCAACAGCAAACTGTCTCAACTTGAGAATATTCTCCGATAAAAATGGAAGCCGCTGGGCAGTTTGAACCACCCAAGGCACCTGCGAAAGGATTGAAATGGAACTATAAAAAGATCAGATTGATTCCTCATATCTCGCAGGTCATGCGATAAAAGACCTACTCACACTATAAACTTGTCAAACATTGGCCTGATTTTTTGTGGATCGCTACCCGTTTGAAGCATGTTGAACCCTTCACCAAATCTGTTAGAGGGTTATTTTAGAGGCCTTCTAGTGAGCTTGTTTACGCACGCCATATCACCCATGAAATCTAGCGAAAAAAGGCTGAGCCACATCGAGAGATCCACAGACGGAGACGAAGATACGTTGGTGAGATTTGTGAGGAGGGATTCAACACGTTTCACTAAAGCATCTTCGTGATTGGCCAGAGATTCGTTTGTGAATGCCCTCGACCAAAGACGTCGGCGGTCGGTATGAGCCTGGCCTTGAAGTGCCAGTAGGTTTCCAGGGGCGCGGGGATCTTTTCTTGCTTCATAGTCTAGTGAGAAATCGTCAACACAGGTATGTTAAAGTGGTTGTTCTTGTTCTTCGTACATCTTCCTTTTCCAAGTCCTCCGGGGCCTAAAATCGCTAGGGCGGCATTGATATCAATAACAGAGAGTTCATTTGGTCCTGTAATTGACAATTCACGCATGAGAAACTCGGAAGAACTCTAAGAAAGCTTGCTGACGTACCAATTCGGACAAACGGCCCATACTTGTCGTGCAAGTCTTTGTTGACTAGATGTAGGTGTCCGGTATGCTGCACCCAAACATTTCGAAATTGCGTTATCTGAAATCAAGATCATCAACAAGAAACGAAGAGGTTTTATTTAAAGCTGAAACAAACTTTGTTGATCAGTGGACCAGGGTACTTCGCCAGGGGGTGGAAGGGAGAAACTCGATACAGGACAATTGAACATATCAGCGAGACCAAGAAGACGCTATATGTGAGCAAGATTTGGCCAGCGTTCAAGGGTGCTACTTTTTGAATAGCGAGAAGTGCAAGAGGTGCAGGTACGATAATGGACACAAGGTTGGTAAGACTCGTTGGCTCGAACTTGCGGAAGTACAGGTGTGTGAGCTAAGTGATTATTAGTGTCGATGACCCCCAGTTCGGAGGATATATAGAGCTCACCACGCCCAGTGCGACCACTTGAAGGAGTGGCTGCGTTTCTAGAATCATAGAGGTCACTTCAACCTGCTTCTACGTCCAGAGGTTGCAACGTGTGGTTGGCGTTGTGACAGATCCCTGGGCCTTCGTAGACACGTTTAATTCCCATACTTGCTCGGTTGGTATTTAAACGCATTGAGAGCCTGGAGGCCCCCCTTGTGTATCAGGAATCATTGATGATGAGAATCTTCAACTTGGATGTTTCCTGTCAATCATTGCTATTATTTAAATGATGTGTTATTATAAGGTTGACGCACATGACTACAATTTCTATTGCTCAGCTTACTGGTCGCTCATCGTCATCGGAACTCCTCTAATTTTGATGAAAGGGACGCGACAAGCCAAGTTGTGTCGATGAATGAGATGGAGGAGATATATCAATCCGTGCATTAGCTACTATTAAAACACTGATATTTCTATGGATGTGTGCATAAATTTTACATATGAATGGCTTTAGAGTAGGCGGCCATGGCAGCCTCCTTAAATGCCTCGCTGAGTGTGGGCTGTAGAAATCAGTCGTGTCAGGAAACTCATCTCGATGAATAAAAATATAATACGACATACATGTGCGTGGCTTGTACGGGCAATATCCTCTGCGCTGGCGCCGTATTCAATGGCAAGGACACCTTCACCGATCATCTCACCGGCATTGGGGCCTAGAGGCAAGCCAAGGTCAGAAATCTCCATACGTTTAACAGCAAGAGACCCACCAATGATGTGCACGCCCAAGACCTTGTCTGTCTCCTTCTCAGCGATGATTTTAACGAAACCCTCGGAGTCCAGGTTGGTCTTGGCGCGAGAGTTGGCCGAAAAGTTGAACTTTCCGACGTTGAACTGCACACCCTCCGCCTTGAGCTCCTGCTCGGTTTTGCCAACCCATGCAACTTCAGGGTGAGTGTATACGACGGAAGGGATCGCGTTGTAGTTCACATGCCCGTGTCCACTCTTGATATACTCAACAGCCGCAATACCTGTTGGAAGAGGCTAAGTCATCGGCGACGGGAAAACAGAGAGTGCGACATACCTTCTTCCTCGGCCTTGTGTGCAAGCATGGGTCCGAAGGTGACATCACCAATACACTTGATATTCTTAGTTGAGGTGTTGAATTGGTCGTCGATGATAATGCGACCCCTGTTGTCGAGCTCCACGCCCGCAGCGGCGAGGTTCAGGCCCTCGACGTAAGGACGGCGTCCAATGGCGACGAGAACAACATTGGCTTCAAGTGTCTCCTCCTTGCCACCCTTAGCTGACTCCGCCTTGAGGTGCACCTTGCCATCCTGCTTCTCAGCAGAAAGCACCTTGGTGTTAAGTTTGAACTTGAGGCCCTGCTTCGTCAGCAGGCGCTGGAATTGTTTGCTGTGCATTCATCAGTCGGGTGTGTCAACACTGGGGCAGGAGCAACTCACGCAACCTCCTCATCAATACCAGCACCACCAATTCCGCCCAGGAACTCGACGACAGTCACTTCAGAACCCAGGCGGCTCCATACGCTGCCCATTTCGAGTCCAATGATACCGCCACCAATAACAACAAGCTTTTCTGGGACTTTCTGGAGCGCGAGAGCACCAGTAGAGCTGACGATTTGTTGTTCGTCGATCTGGATGCTACCACCAGGGAATGGGGTCACCTCAGAACCAGTCGCAATGACAAAGTTCTTTGTCTCGACCTCGCTCTTGCCACCATCGAGAAGGTCGACAGTAATCTTCGTCGGTGAAACGAAGGATGCGGCACCTTTGATGTAGTCCACCTTATTTTGTTTGAAGAGGAACTCAATACCCTTCGTCAGGCCGGATACAGCGTTGTCCTTAGCGGCCAGCATGTTTTCAAGGTTAAGGCTGACACCAGTGACTGAGAATTAGGGGATAAGTTTTGGGCTTGGGCAAATTTTCAATTTAAATACCATCAATACCGCGCCGTTTCAAGTCATGCTGGGTTTGGTGGTAGATGTGGGAGTTGTTGAGCATGGCTTTTGACGGAATACAACCGACGTTCAGACATGTCCCACCGAGCGATCCGCGTTTCTCAACACATGCAGTCTGCGAGCAAGGCTTAGTCTGGGAACCTAACCACAATAATGACATACTCACGCGTAGACCTAGTTGGGCTGCCTTGATAGCTGCCACATACCCACCAGGGCCTATTGAAAGGTTATGTCATATTTCTATGCGACTCACTGTGGGCCCACTGACCTCCACCAATGACGACAACATCGTATGGCTCTGACGCTGTCGCGAGCCCACGTTTCCAGTTAGCAGTCTGGAGACTTGCCTGGCGCAAGCGCCTGCCTGCAGTCTACCAGTTATTTAGCCGGGTTCATAAACGAATAGCATCTGGAAATACCGACCTTCTGTGCTATTCTCTGTACGCTGAGCATGACGAAAAGTTTTGAGTGCCAACGGAAACGGTCGGATCCTGTAAGTATTGCAGGATCACGTGAGTGCTTCATTTCGGCTCGGGACTCGCTTGTAAAGTACCAAGTTGGTGTTTCTGTATGCACACAACTTCACTTTCGCAACGTTGAGACGCTGAAGCTGAAGCTTCAATATTTGACTTCCAATTATCAGCTATTTTTTTTTGGAAAAAAAAAACACTACACGCTTGGTAGGCTCATATCCAAGTACTTGGACTCTGGACTGTACTTGTCATCACACGTTTACTAATAGATCTGCGCCACTCCGACGTCAAGATCTGCGCCACTCCGACGTCACATCGGAAAAATGCAACGGTGGATTACCGGACATGATTATCACCATCGACTCAGTTGACAGGTCCACTCGGATCTACAATTGTTAGGCGTATACTAACTCGATTCCTACAGAAATTTATCATTTGAACTTGGAAAAATGCCCCTTCCTACCTTCGACGAGCTCCCGAGCTTCAAGAATCATCCAGGCAGTGCTTGGGATGTTTGGCCGGAGGGTGATGAACTCGGAACCATCAATCTGCTGACGGATGAAGTTGTTCGTCGTGCTGCACAGGAGGAGATCCGGTAATTGTTCTGTTTTAATCCCCAAAAATTCTACAATTCATTTCTGTGCCTCATTTATAGGAATGGGAAGTCATTTTCACTGAATTGGTGTGTCATATCCCGTTTGCGTCTTTGATATGCTAATATCGCGATACCAGGCCTGTTAACTTCCCCGAAAATGTACGGTGTATGAAGTTGCCATTTTACACCCCAATCGGATTTCCTGATTACTGTCAAGCCCGTTTTCTCGCGCAAGACACCCGAGGTCACTCAGATAGTCAAAAATCCTGATTTTCATGTCATCAGGGATGATATTTTGAATATCGTACGCCGTTTTGACCTGAATCAACCAAAGATGTATATGCTCATGCTCATGGTCTAGAACACCCAATCAGGCACCCAGTGGGACGGAATGAGGCATTTTGGCATCCTGGAACATGGTGTCTATTATAAGGGGTGTGTGATGGCATCCTATTTTGTAAGGCTATTATAGTGCTTGATCTATTTAATTGCATCCAGTACTCCCGGTAATTCACTAGCGCTAGGTCGTCATGCGATTCCCGATCCGCTCAATGTAGACCCCCAAACCAGCAAACTAGGGATCCAAAGTAAAATTCCTTTGTGATAGATATTCCTACCGCGTTCATATTGACAGAACACCCGCAGATTGGGTTAAGCATGGGATATGTGGGCGGGGAGTCCTACTCGACTTGGTCCGATTCTACACTGAAGGTGGCAGTGATCTACCCTACGACCCATTCACCTCCCACGCTATCGGTGTCGCCGATCTGGAGGCATGCGCCAAAAAGCAGGGCATAAAGTTCCGCCAGGGCGACATCCTGCTTCTGCGAATCGGCTTCATTCAGAAATTCAACACTATCACCAATGAGGCACGCGCCGCCCTAGGCTCGAAACCAGAGACCTTGTAAGTGCTGCTAAAATGTTATATTTTATACTATTGACGCACCATAGTGCTGGTATTGACAACACAGACAATATGAAGCGATTTATCTGGTAATTTTTACCAAAGATTCGACTCGCATTCTACCCTGGTTTTTAATTATTTGCCCAGGAATAACCATTTCGCTGCCTTGGCATCTGACCAGCTTGCTTTAGAGGTATGTCCATCAGGGGCCGATTGCTTTCTGCCTTTCTATACACATCGACTGTAGCGCTGGCCCGCCCCTGAAGGCACATACCACCTCCATCAGGTCAGTCCCCAGCATTTTGGTCAAAACCTCCTTTGGGCTGACGGAATTCACTCAGACAATGCTAGGGTAAAATTGATCCATAACAATTCTCGTTTTCAGCTTATTTTTGGGTTTCCTTGAATTTAGGCTGTGGGGCATGCCGATTGGTGTTTTTTTTACTGTTACGAGTGCATATAATTTTAACTGATAAGAATTAAACAGGGGAATTTTTTGATCTCGAGGAGCTCGCCGCGTACAGCGAGGCAACGGGCCGATATACCTTCTACTTTTCATCATGGCCACTGCCTATGTAAGTTTTCTAGTCGCATAGAATCGTTAGACAAAGTTTGATAAACCCCACTCGGTCTTAGCATTGGTGGATGTGCTAGTCCTGCAAACGCTGGAGCTCAGTTCTAGGTCTCTGAGAATATCTCAATTGTGAAGTACAAGGTATAATAGAACATGATCAATAAAAACATATACAATAGATTTATCTAAGTATGTTCAAGGGAAAATGTGTGTTCAGGCCAGGGCACATTTTCTTTGAATCAAGAGAACAGTCAAGAAAAAACGTCGCAGTACAAAAATGGTCATCAGAACCGCCAACGACGCCCACCTGGCACATCGGCGCCAACAAGATTTGTCTCAGGAACATTGGGGACGGGGGGAGTCACCCTCTCCCTTCCGTTGCTCGCATACATATCCTCTATACGCTGCAGGAAGCGCTGCCTTGTCACTCCACTTAGATCAGGGTCTAACACGCTTGCACGGCTGTATATGCTTTCAGTCCATTGACTGCTCCTGTCGCCACCCTCGATTGATGACTGCTTAGCCGCATCTTGTGTCTCTTCGTCATATTCCGAGTCTGTGCCTCGGACGGAAATCCTATGCCTGAGGGCCTCGATTGATCGACTCCGGCCCAGTGCGTGTTCATGACTCCACTGTTCATCCACTGGCGTATGCTCGACAAACCGATTGAGCACATCCCGCATGTCTTCCTCCACTTGATCGTCGTATTCGCCATCCCACTCATCATCAGAGGGTTCCAAGACCTCGATATCTCCCTGTGACTCTTGGTGATGGTTTGCAGGTTCATGAGCATGGGGTAACCGTTCCTCGCGTTGTGGGAGCGTTAACCCGTACAATTCCCGATATCTGGGGACCTTGACGCGAGCCTCAAGTCCAGGGCCGATACTGTTGCGTGAACTGGGCAATATCGGGCGCGCTGGGAATGGTGCCTCGCGCCCTCGCTGAATGCTTGGTATGGGTTGCGAGAAGAGGCCTTGATCCGGGGTGTGGCTGCGCGGGATGCTACCAATACTGCTACCGCCTGCGCGATCTCGTGTCTTGGAGGGCGACCGGGATGGCACACGGGAAATTTGACCTACAGGCGGTGGGCTCGATGGTTGAATTTCGTAATAGGCAATGACACTTGGATTGGGGACAGGCGAGACACGTGGGGAAGGAACGATGTAATCAGAAGACGGGATGATGGAGAGAGATGATGAGTTTTGGGATTTGTGGTGGGCGTGGTGGTACCGTGCATTCGCACTTAAGGATTGGGGATTGGGAGAGGAACTTCTCGTTGGAGGGGACGAGGTTGGTCCAAAGCCATCAGTAGGAGGGAAGTGTTGGCGATTGTTCGAAGAAGAGGTCGCTGACGTCATGGGAGAGAGTGACGCTGCCTGTAGGAATTGAGCATAGGAGCCTCCAGGGATCGGCGAAGGGTTACGAGACGTGGCTGAACCAGGGGTCGACAGTGTATGGGTAAGTGGAAGTGAAATAGCTGGAAAAACTTGACTGGACGAGGCCGGAGAGACAACAGTCGATGCTGGAAGGGGCATTTGAGATGGTGAAATGACGAAACTCTGAGTGGTATTCTCATCTTCAATCTCCTGGCTGGAGGACTGAATACCTTTGCGTTTGGAAGACTTGGAAGATTGGGAGGTTGATCTTCTAAAGCCTCCGGAAGCATAAGATTTACGTTGATCATGAGTAAAGCTAACCGGAGAAGTTGGCGAATTAAGGGAAGGTATAGATGTCGCAGCAGGCATAGTCATGGAAAGGGGAACACGAGGACGATCGGTCGACGTTTTTACGGGGTCATTTGATGCTGCTTGACTATGCGACATTGTGGTTGCGAATCTAGAGGCAATAGGAAGCTGGATAGGGTCTTTGGAGGCAGCAGCGTTTGGCATCGCAGGAATATCTTCTTGAGACATGTCCACTTTGGATTGCTTCGAACCCAGTCTGAAGAACCGTGTTTTGGATTTTTTTCCAGGCGTCGAGGATACGTAGCCAGAGTCAGTATCGTACCCAGGGTCACCGCCGGATTTAGATTTAGATTTCTTCGACAACTTTCCCCCATCCGTTTCATAACCGGTGGTGTATCCATCTTTCTCGTCATCCTGATTCTTCTTTTTCTTCGACATGCTCTTCTTCCGCTTTCTCTCTTCCTCTTTCTCCTTCTTTTCCTGCAATTTTTCCTCCTTGGCCCGGTTCTTCGCCTCCTTGGCCCTCTCCTTGTCAGTGAGGCCACCCTCGTCCACCATCCCCTTCGAGTTTTTCTTGCCTTTCCTCTTCCCAGCGTCGCTGACATAGCCTCCATCACTCTCGTAGCCCTCTGCCCGCTTTTTGCGTAATTTCCCCCGTGATACCGGCGTCACTGGCCGTGGTGGGATAGGAATTTCAGGGAAGGGATTGATTCCAGCACTTGGCCGTTGGGGCATTTTGTTAATAGAGGTGTTGAAATCAACTCCTTCGGGGACCCCGAGGAGGTTGGGGGGCATCGGGTTGGAGATGGCATTAGAACTGAGCGAAGAAGAAGATGTGGAAGGGCGTCCAGAAAACAACGAGTCGTCAGAGGTGGCAGTAGATCCATACGTTATAGCACTGGAAGAGCGTTCGTCCTGAAAATATGTTTTGGTCAGCTACGTGCCGAATAGACAGGCTTATGGGCCATCATAAAAGGCCTATAAAATGGGCGGCGTGCCGAGGGAGCAAAATAAAAGCATAAGATTCAACTGGCAGCTTACCGGTTCGTCATCTTCTTCAAGCGGATCGTTGAACATCCAGTTTGCAACGATGCTGTTCTGACCGATCCCAAGCTGGAGGGCAGCATCGAGCACAGACGCGCGAAGAGCATTAGATTCGCGATTGTGGGTGGAAACGGTTGGAGAGGTTGGAGAGAGGGTGGTAGGTGTGGACCTAGAAATTGGAGCCGCATGGCGCGGAAATGTGAAGCTGGTGTTCATAGTCGGTGAGAAAATAATCTGGCTAGTGAATCGGACTGCCCCGCGTCCGTTGACCTCAGAAAGACGTTATTAAAGGAGAGAAGATAATGGAATGAATGTGGCGAAGGAAAGAGTGTCGCTAGAGTTTTAGGCTCTTGAGGGGTTCAGGTAGCATTCGAAGCGCATACTGACCCAAGTACCTGTGAGGGAGAAAGTATAAGAGATAGGTCTAGGCGCAGGGTTGCCTTCGACCGCTCGGGGCTACAACGACATCATTTGTTCCTGGCAGCACTGCCGAACCTTTTCTTATATCCTCCGCTCCTGGTAAATAATCACTGACTCCTCACAGAAATCACTTCTTTTATCGCCATCGGCAACTGGGGATGAGGCTTAAAAATTGTCCTACAGGCTACCACAACTTCTCAATTGCCTCTAGTGCAGACCCAGTGGCTCGTCTCTTGGCCATATTTCGAGTTACCGTGACAACCCCGCAGCGTTCAAAATTAAATCATATTGACGTTACTTTCAATTGTCGTCCTGACAATCATCTCCCCGTCGATGATTGCCGAACACAAGCAAAAAATTTGAATGTTGTCCACCCCCAATGACAGGGATGTACTAAAGGTTTTCTGGTGCGAATTCAAAGACTGCTGCACAATTTTGGATTCAATCTGACCTCTAAATGAACCCTGCGATTCCTTGCCATTCGCGCTGGGGCCTTTCCTGGCCTCTCACGTTGCCCTATCTTGCCGAAACACCTTCTATGACTTCCATTAGCGCCTTGCGGATTTATTTTTTTCTCTGTTACGTAGAAATCGACCCAGAACCGCCTACGCGCCACGACGGGTATCACCACAATGGTGCCGTAAAATTTTACAATTGCTGCGCGTCCCAGATAAGGATAAGTCATGCATAATGCATGCATAACGGGAAAATCTACACCATTCACTTGTCCGCCTGCGCTAGTCCACAGAAGGTAAGTAGGCTCACTATTTCCCTTACGATAAGTATCTGGATACTTATCACACTCTCAGGATGCTCTTACTATTCCACTTTTAATCGTAAAAACTGGTCGAAAGTTACTACTCCAATCAGTGTTATTTATTAGCAGCCATCCATTTTATTCGCAACTGGTACGGCTATTGTAGCGCCACTAACATAAATCAAACCAATATTTCGTACAGATGGATACCCATCCTGAGTGCCTCGGAGAGCATTTGGAAGCTAGGTAGTTTGGTAGATGACATTTATCTCCCACCATCATTTTAAGTTTTTTACATCCTCCCCTCCATCTCTCGGCCATTCAGGTTTTTTGTCCCACAAAACTCCAGGTTATCAAAGCTATCTAGACTCCACCCATCCCCTATATATGTGATATTTGATGGTATGTGATCAAACGAGTGTCTCTCATCTTACACACGAGGTCCATAGCTTTAAGATCAAGCGTCAACTGCAAATCTCGGCCGCACTACTGTTAGCCTCCTTGGTCGCCTCCATGGAAATTTTTAACCCGGGGGGTGGTAGGCGAATTCGAGACACAGCATGCGCTATCTGGCCCTGTTATTGAGATGCTTTTAGGTGCTTTTGGTTCTACCTGACGTCAGGCAGTTTCTGGCCCGAACGAGCATTATAGAATGGGATGCTATTGAACATTTTATTACATACTAACCTGTCTGCAATAATTTCATGATACTTCAAGATAGCAGTGCACAGCACTGAATCCTGATTCGTCAGATCTTATCAGATCGAACTAAACTATATAATCTCCGAGTCTGACGAGTCTTTAGTACACGAAATCAACTCTTTGAGAGCTTCGTTTCCGTACTCCATCATCCCGCTGAAATCTTCAATCTGCGCCAACATCTCCACCTTTTCCGACATACTCATTAGTTCGGATATCTCAAGAACCGCTTTGATTAATTCCCTCAGGACGCCACCACATCCTAGTAGACCTTTAGCGACTTCATGGTCGGCCTCAAACATGGCATGTCCGATGATGAGAATCGCTTCCAACGCGTTGAGCTGGGTCTCTTTGTGGCTATAAGCATGTACTGCTTGGTAACGCGACAGACGATTTTGTGCACTCCCTCGGTGATCTAGAGGAATCAAGGTGTCATAAACCAGCATACTCATGTGGATCGGAAGACAAGGCTGACCTGTCCCCTAAGTCGATATTTCTGACCACCTCCAAGGCGGTCGAGCGAGTGGATCAACACGATGTCCCTCATGGACGTCGGAGTCGAAGTCTAGAATCTCAAAATTCTCTTCCTGGCTGTGCAAGGCCACTTTTTCGGCCACATCGTGATGGTCTTTTGCAATCCGATCTAAAGCGAGCCGGAGTCCCTTGTTTGAAAGGCCATCGGGAGAGCCAGATTTTAACGCGGCGACATACTTGATACTGCGAGGGTGGGCCTTGATCGCGTCAAAGAGAAGAATCTGGACAGTGGAAACACAGATTCCGTCGGTCGAAATCTTGAGCTTTTTCTAAACACGGACAGCTTCGTTCGTGTCGTCTTCGTCATCCTCTTCATATTCATCCTCTTCATCACCATCCACTTCATCTCCGTCGTCATTTTCGTCGTCATCGAAGCCGATGCAGTGTCTCTTTGCATCTGTCCCTTGTGAATTATCGCTCGGCCTCTTCCATAGGCGAAAACTCAAGGTCTGAGAAATCTCTTCTGCGAGCAACGTGGTCTGCCACCAAATGGGAGACGAATCAGGGACCTTCAATATATCCAGATACACGTGGCACTATTCATGGTATAATTAGATAAAGTAAACGCGCCATGGTAACCGATAGCCATGATACATACCAAATGCTTGCAGGGCCTAATTTTGCCAGCACAAGTGCACGAAGGACTTTTTTGCACAATTGTTTCGAATATCTATCAATTGACGCGTCAAATGGCGAGAAAAGGTTGAAAATAATGCCCGACCTTGTCATTATCCAACAGAAAGAATTTAGCACCGGGATTGGAGTCGGGGAGCGCCACACGGGTGAGGACACGCGTCGTGTTGCGGGCCTTCGACCTTGCGATGACATTTTTTGGACATTCTGAGAGAAAGGGCGCGTTGCGCTCGTCAGCCATGTGAATAGACCTTTTTTTGGGCGTGTGGGAGAAAGCGTATGGGAGAATAGGGAGGAGGCTATTATCCTGGGAGAAGAGGCTAGGCTGAGGGTTGTACTCTAAGGGAGAAAAGGCGCTTGTAGTTTTAATAGCCCGTGGTCAATATCAACCCCCTCGGCAGTTTGCAGATAGTTTCAGGAGTGATGTATTAATGACGCTGATTGGTCTTGAGAGCGTGATATATCACATAAACTGCCTGGATAGCCTACACTTCAGATTTTAGGTCTTACGGCATATTTCCGAAAAATACCTATCATAAGAGCAAGGGGCAGGTTTTATATCATTGGTATTTCTATAGTAGAAGTTTGGGCAGCTGTATAGCCGCTGGCGGAGCGAGCCCCTGGCCGCACCCGCGGCGCAAACGCGCGCCATTACATCGGCGACAAACATACTTGAAGGCAACCGCCACACCTTGAACAGGGTACTAGAATATTCAATAATCTATAGCTATTGCGCACCCATTATTTGTGCATGGCTGGAAGGATACTTCTAATAAAAGAGTCCCAGGCGAGCTGAAAAGTGTAAGCAACAATAATTTTTTTCTGTGCAGATAAGTATACTCATTGAATTGACTTCCCACTGGTTGAATCCCCCTCTAGCCACTGACTAGTGACTGACTACCTCGACCATAAGAGTAGTAAACTGTAAGTATCGGATCGTTGGATGAGTCTTGAAAAGATTCGTGGTCCGTGTCATTATGCATCTACATAATCATAATTCATGCAAATTATATCGCGCTCGTGAAGTAGTATTTTAAACCCCAGTTTCTTCCCTGAGCCTGAGGATCTCACTAGTGGTGACCCTGCCCAGGCTTATTATTCTTAATGGGAGTCGCGACAAACGGGCCATTCGCGCACTGAAAGCCAAGTGTGTCTTGCTCGCCGGTGGCAAGTGATGTTGCGTCACACAACACGTTCGTGTTCTTCTTGTTCTTGTTGGTGCGAATGTCGATCTTGCTGAGGGAAAGATCTAGAGCTACAATGGAACGTTAACATCTACATATGAAGAACTTTAGGGAGGGGAAATACAAACCAGTGCCGGGGTAAAGATCGAAGATGACAGATTTGGGCTCATCCAGACCAGGCACGTAGTTCCAGCACGGAGTACTGATACAGGTTCCGTCGGCTTTTAGAATTATGATCAGCCCGAAAAAGTAGAAAATTGTGACCACGACGCACTCCAGTTTGTACCCAGAGTTCCCTTGAAATTTTTCCAGCGGAAGTTGGAGATGCGAGTGCTGGACTTGGTTGGGTTCTCGGGACGGGGGCCTTTGTCCTGATCATAATAGCTAGGAAGTAGGCGTTAATGGCATCCCCCAATTGGTGCAAGTGGAAAGCGCACTTTTGGGTGACGAAAATCCCTGTGGACACGTTGATGAGAGTGATGTCTTCCCAAGCAACGTTGTCAGCAAAGCCGTTACCACCAGTCCAGCTCTTAAACTATACAGCATCAATTAATATCCAGGATTTGAGTCGAAAGGAAATCAAATAACATACGCGAGCGCCGTAGACAGCGCCGTCCATGGTCCAGTTTTTGAATAACACGTTCTGGACTGTGTGATTTGCGCCGTTTCGTCCTAGAGAACCGATTGAGAGACCGTGCGAGGAGAAGCCACAGTAGCCGTTTTTCGCGACGATATCTTTGGCACCATTGATGACTGAGATACAATCGTCACCGTTGTGACCGTAGTAACTGTAGAGATATTAGAATCAATGAAGGAACTGGGTCACACTGAGCGTACCCGTCGACGGTGATGTTATGGCCGGACAAGTTAAAGCCTATCAAAAGGGAAAGATGAGTTCGGATTAAAAACTGTTCAGGCTTTGATGTTACCATCACTGTGAGAGAAGCAATGAGCGACATGGTTTAAAAACAAAGGATAACGTCAATGAGAACGTACGTGTTGAAGGGGAAGCTCTGGTGGGTGATAGCCTTTCAGCGGGTTTGCTCTGCGAAGAGGGTTGAAAACGTACGACAGTAGACTCCCGGGTGGCGTTGTTGGGCGCAGCGTCGACGAAGTGGTTCTCGACGCGGATGTTTTTTCCGGGTAAGTTCCATCCCCAGGCGATGGGCTTAATGACCTTGAGATCCTTCAGGAGACCTCCCGTCACGTTGAATGTCGCGAGTTGAGGGCGTAGGACCTATGTATCCAGGCCGCATTAGCAATGAAGTAAGCTTATCAATTGGTAGAAGGATAGGTGGGTGTGATGTATACACGTACGCGGTTTCCAATGTCCCACCACTGCTGACCATAACCATTGAAACGTCCCCACTTGGAGTCTTTAGAGCCGATGATACTGACGTCGGTTCCATGGATGTAGAACCAGGGCGTCGCGTAAGTCTGCCCGCCATGTGTTAGTTTTACGCGGGGTAAGTAGAAGATAAAAAAACACACGCTAGGCTGGTTCAAAGTGACGTTGATGGCACGCTGGACGGTGGCCATATCTTTGGGCAGGTTGAGATTGCCCTTTAGGTGCACCACAACATTTTCTGCGCATTGGAAGGTTTCAGGACTGGGTCATTGGAGGAAAGAAATAGAGCACATACGGAGTCCTGCAAGCGTGATGGGCGTGTGCGCGTTGTAGTCCACCTTCTGAAATTCGATGATAGAGTTCGTCTGGCAGTCCTTGAACGCCTTCAGAATGTTGTCCGAGTCATCCTTCCCGTTCTTGTTGGCTTTCACAGTACACTTCTTAACAGGAACCTTTCCAGCGTCGGCAACTGCAGATAGAACCAAAAGAAGAGCGGCCACGAAGGTTTTGCTGAAGATCATCGTAGCGGAGGGAGAGAGGTCGACGACAGATGACTGTGTGTTCCATCCTTGAATTTCCTGAGCTTTATGGAGGAGTAGAAGCAGGGTACACAGATGAAAAACGGCCCGGGTGCGAGAACGGTCCGCGCCTGTAGAGCGTCCCCAAATCCCTCGAGATTACCCTAGATTACCACAAGATGAGTGTGGGGAAGCAAGCCCATGTGTTACGTCCCCGCGCCAAGACATTCGGGTGTGAGTAGGGGGTTAAGGAGTGTGGGGAATTACAGGGGAGGAGCAGCTGACGGATGTCCGGGATGGTGCATGTGGTTCAACTTGAAGCGACACGGAAGTATACGATCGACGCAAAGTGGCGTGGTGGTGTTACCTATCCAGTGCGATGCCGCGCAGTTCCGAGGTCGGTCTACAATTACATTGTACATCAGTAGACATCAGTGTAAGCTGGTAGTACCAGCGAAAAAGGTCACCTATAGTAGGTGTGCAATGAATGACTCGGAGTGCAAATGTAAGTCTCTTGAGGTAACCCCTGTGTGCATTCTAAATTTCAATCGCCAATCCGGAGCTAGTCAATTCGACACCAGATAGAGAGCGAAAGACCGCTATCGGGCTCATTTATCAATCGAAAGGCACGGATATTCGGGGGCTGTACTTTATACAGCGGTCCGGGTGCGACCGCGGGCCGTTCAGGTTACATCATTCCTTGAACATTTTGGAATATTCTGAATCTCGAGCTCCACATTCACAGCGACGAAAACGTGCTTATGGGTAGACAATTCAGGGACAAATGCTGTTTGTTGAGTGCTTAAAACGATGCCAGCTAACGTCGCCCAGGAAAGAACAGCGCATGAAGTCCATCGACATGAAGAAGGTATTAGTCGTGTTCATACCATCCAGAAATGATTTACAACCTCCTGAGGTATTGACATATCTTAAAATACAGCGCCAGGCGCAAAGCGAGCACGAAAGCAAGGAAATTAGAGAGATCTGACTTCAAGCCCAGGTAACCGTAAACACATCTTCGCGATCATGGGGAACGGAGGCAGTACTCACTTAAATTTCGGCCTCATTCACTCGGCTGCCGATCCATCTAGGGAACTGGAAACTCCTGTCCCAGCTCCAAATCCACTACACACTCGTCGTCAGCATCAAACCCGTCCACGTCCTCGACATTCATCCCGAGACACAGTTGTGCCAATCCCAGGTCGTGGAGTCGTGACATCTTCATGAGCATGCTGAGCCCCATACTCACGGCGCCCTGAGCATTGCTCTCTGCGGGTCCATTCAGTAATCCCCACGTGTAATCGTCAAGCTCGTCTTCTGTACGGCCCCACGCGGAACGGATCGCACCGGGGTAGTTGAAGGACGCAAGAATGAAGCATACCGGGGAACCTTGGGAAATGGGAAGCAGGGAGGAAGATGAGTATGGTATTTCGAGGGAGAAGGCGAATACGTACAGAGTCCGCTGATTGTCTGCTCGCGTCGCAGCTGAGGCGAAGGGCGTACTTCCTTGGGAGAGGTTGGTACTTCGTCAGGTAGGTGGTCCGGGAGGATGTCACCGAGGCGGTATAGGCGTTGGCACGCGGGACATATTCGACTCGTCGCGCGGCTTTTGTTGTACCACAGAATCTATGGTGGGGGCAAACTTTAATGATGCTGAATGAAGATAAAGGAACGTACGAGCGCGGTTTCCTCAGGGAGGACTGTCATTAACATCTGCAAGACCTCCCCCTGTGCAAATTCTGCGCATAAAGGAATCTGTAGGGAGTGACGACTGTTCTGGTCCTCCGGTCATTGATAGGAATTGTGGTCTACGCACGTCAAGTGCCGGAGGCTGGGAGAAGAACTTGGACTCTATAAATGCTCGTGTATCCCGAACGCGTGGTCCGTTTCCAGGATCGTGTATGAAGGGTACTTGGGGTGGCATAGCCTGTGGTTCCCATCCGATTGCCACCTCAGCTTTCTGCTCTGGGGCTATGTCCTCCCGATGAAAGCCCCCGTTCTTCGCGTATTCATGGTATTGAGTGAACACCTCAATTTCGGGTGCTATGTTGATATCTCTGGATACTTGGATGTTTGCCGGAGGTGTGAGGAGGCGGCTCGGGGAGCGAGAAAACGGCGAGTTGTTGCCATCGTGGCCACGGTCTGCTAATGATGACGGGGATTTTATTCCTGGCGCTGAAGGACATGCCTTGCTATTTTTTTGCTTTCCACGTTTCTGTATTTTCTGTTTCTTCTTGATGTTAGAAGGTCCAGGCATACTCAGGTGGAAGGTGGGAGATACCGTGACAAGTCGCGTCGGGTCACGCAAGTGACCACACTCGGTTGCTCTCCTTGGGAACACGACCCGGAAGGATGATTTCCCGGTGAATATTTAGTCTCTTTTGATTTTACACTGTGAGACAACACTTGACTCCTCTCTACGATTAGTAATAGTAAATGTTCTTGTCATGACGAAACCCAGCAAGGTGGAAATACCGATAATTTGTAAGTTCAGTGTACTGGTTCAATTAAATCTGAATGAATTGATAATAGTTTATTATATTGTGCAAGATCTGGCAGAGGATATCCTCGACGACTTCGAGCTGCGACATCGACAATCTAATCAAACGTTTTTGTACATCGTATTGCCTTCTAACAGCCCGGCTCGCTATAGTTTAGACGAAATACAAACCAAACCTGAATCATTAGAAAAAATGAACGCGCTACCAGCCCAGAGCGATGACAGCCAACACGCACAACCCGAGTTACTGTTTGCCTTGTGAGAGAAACCCGACCCAGTCCTAGCCAAACTCCTCGAAACATGTCTTTCAAGATACAATATTACCTGGATATCAATAGTACGCATAATTTTTTCCCTAGCGCTTTCATTGCTAATCATTGTTTAGCCGTTCTTTGATGCCTGCAGGCCAAGATGGGGAGAGTTATCGATATTTCCCAAATTCTAAACTCTTTAACCGCAGCCTAGAACTTTTCCGGTATCTCGACAAATCTAATTTCCTCTTCGTCCCCCGTCATGGTTTCTCACCAGTCAGACCCAAAATTTATCACTCCGCCCTACGACGACTCTTCACGGCGCCAGAGGATCTTATAAAGAATAGGCGGTATCACTACCTCGAGAATTGTGGCCACAGAAATGACCGATCCTGTTTTCAAGGACTATTTCCTTCCACCAAAATGGCCCCAGGTCCCAGAGATCAACGAGTTGAAATTAATAAAGAAGAAACTACCAGGCCCACTGAAGGTTTTGATAACTAGATCCCGTCATGTCCAGACTGTCAATTTCGATCTTCCACACTTCCTTGTCCTCTTCCTGGCACTCCAACGATCTGAGCCCGACTGGGGTGTCATTTCCTCACTCAATCCACCTTCTACACTTGTTCACTCTAGAGGAACGACAGGCCATCAAAGTTACCATGATCCCAGCGAAAAGCAAGGCAGACAGGAAGTAATTTATTCTCTATGGCCCGATCCCACAGCCATCATATCAAGATTTACCACACCGAAGTGACGCGACCGAAGGAAGGAGATCCTTGTACATAAGGTCGAACATACGTATTCATACGACCTCCCAAACTGGCCGAGCATTCATGAATACATGGTTGGGAGCGGTGAAATCTAAGGGCTGCAGATTAATTCTAACAACGTCTATTCAACATTTTCACCGGTCATGCTTTTCTATGGTTAATTGGTGTCGAAAATGGTGATCCAAGTCTCTAGAATATTGCTTATTGCTGAAATCATGAGTGTAGTGTTCTCATAGACTTCGACTCGTCGATCCTTAACGGCCCCCCTCTCTTACCGGGAGCAGACAATTGGAACAATACCGTTTATGGCAATCTAATTACTCAGCGAATGAGAAGGTACCCTTTCCCGATGGTAGTACCACGAACTAGATACTTTCATACGGATCCTGGTGCTCATTTGCTTTCGCTACCGGGACGGCCAGGAATAGGAAAACACAGAGGTGGATTCGTAGACGACAGGAAACCCCAACACCTACACGGAGAAGAAGGCACCTTTGAGGAGAAGATCAACAAGGTAGATGAATATGTCCTCTCTTCGTTCAAGCACGAGTGGAAGCTAGCGAAGAAACTAGTAAATTGGGCTAGGGGGTAGCGGCAGAAACCTCGCTTTGCCAGTTGTACGCTGGAAGGACGCTCCACAAGTTGCCATGCCTCCGTCGTTTGATCAAGGAACTCGGTTCGAAGGATGTGCCGTGGTTGGATTCACTGTCACCAGAACCAGACCAGAAACATCCAAGTTGTAAGTCTGAGTCATTCGCGCGATTGATTGAGATACCATACTCCACGTAGAAAACAGTTTTTCTCTTCCCCAAGCAAAATAAATAGAACTTGAAAAAAGATATTATTCACTTTATCCGTTCAGTGTGGTTCAATGAGCAAGTAATTACTACTTGCTTTGCGAGTGCCGGTCAAGTCGAATTGAATTGTCGTTATTCCAGGTAGTAGTCCTAAGTCGTAAGTCGTTGTAATATATCTCATCTGATCTCATCTCATCTTCCAACCGCTCATCTACCCGGCATCTACCATCTACTCTACACGAGAGTCTTGGGCGGGTTCTCCAAAAACACATAAGCGTCCTCGGTGGGGGGCACTAACGGGGGCCGGGCGATACGCGCCAGCCGCTCATACAAAGGATCACTCGGCGCGTGCTCGAAATGCTTGAGCGCCCAGACCGTGCCCGCGGCCTGCTCATCACGGCGGCGCTGGCGCTGCTCGTTCTGCCAACGAAGTGGAAACGTTAGCACAACACGACACATACAGGGGGCGAGATACCCACCTCGATGCGGCTCTTCTCGCGGCTGGCCGTCTCGAAATCGCCCTCGCGGATACCGCGCGCGACGGCCGCCCACAGCTTGCGCGTCTCAAACTCGCCCCGCTCGTCGCCGTCCGCGCCGCCGGTGATAGCAGCTACCTCGCGCTTCGCGTCGCGCGTGACGTCATGGAAGAGCTCCTCAGGCCCGGGGACGAGGACGTGCTGCTTCGCGTGGCCGCCGCTGGACTTGGTGAAGCGGCTGCGCTCGTGCCAGGTGCCCTCGACGATGTGTTCCGTGCCGGAGCCGCCGGTGCCTGCGGCAGGGAGGACGTGCGCCTTGAAGGAGTGCGATTTGCCGGAGAAGTAGCCTTTGCCTTTGTACTCTATGCTGGTGGAGAAGCCGCCGCCGAGGATGTGGGAGGAATCGGTGAGCTCGATGTAGGGGGAGCCGTACCAGAGGCCGTCGATGCGGAGTTTGGGGAGGGTGAGCAGGTACTCGGTGGGCGGGGTGGTTGAGGAGACGGTGAGGACGGCGTGGCCGATTTGCTTGACGATGATGGAACCAGCTGGAGTGGGGGTTAGTAAACGGGGTGCGTGCAGCGGAGGCGAGGGACGAGTTACAGCTGAAGCTCGTCTTTTGGGCGTTGTGGCCAGTTAGCCGGAGGCCCTTGGACTTGTTCTCAATGACGTAGGCGGTGATGGGCGGGTGGTGGGAGACCTGCTCGACCAGGAGAGTAGTGGTGCCCTGGGCGGGGTTGGCCTGCGGGGCGGGCCACGTGCCGTAAAAGAGCCTAAGATGGTTAGTGTGGGCGCATAGGACTTGAATGAAGCACTTACTCGCCGAGAACGGGGTTCAGGGGCCTGCAGGCAGAGGTTAGCATGGCAACTGGCTAGGACACTGAACGCACTTTTTCTCAGATCCCATACTTTCGTTACGGGATGTGTACTGGCCCTTGAGAGTGGTGACAAACCACTTGAGGACGGCGAGAGCGCGTGCCTCGGCATCTGGGGCGTCTGCAATAGCAGCAAAGACATCGGGGTGCTCGCACCAGTATGCAGGGAACTCGGTGAGCGATACCGGCGACAGGATAAACGGCGGGGCCGTCAGAGAAGACAGATCGCCAGAGACGGAGGCGATGCTGCGCGTTTGACGTTAGCGATGAGGTGGCGATAACCGAGGATGACGCACGATTTGAGGAACGAGGACCAGGAGCCACGCTGGGCAGCTGGAACGGCCTGGGGAACGGGTGGTCAGTGCGCATACAGCGAGCCCGAGGGACTTACTTCTCCTACGGCTTCGCTCATGGTGGTCGGTTTGAGTGCAATTTGCGTCCGTGCGTGTGTGAAATCTGCTATCTATTTTCCCACGGTTGAAGGTAGTGGGTGGGACAGGGCGAGTCTCAGCCAGCCAGTCTGTCTGCCAGCCAAACGCTGCCCCAGCCAGAGCCTCTCCCCTATACGCCTTCCTCCCCTCAAATATTATAATCACTGTAAGTCTGTCTTTTTATCTACTCATCGCCGTGCACACTCTTTCGTATCGTATACCCGGCTGCACCCGCACTTCCCCCACACTGCTGTCGCCCACAGCGAGCACGACGGCATTCACAGCGCCCACTCGCGTTGTTTGTTTGGCCAAGTCGCGTCGCGCCGCGCTCCACCTCTGCTCTCCCCTCTCCTCCCTACTTATCCCCACCGCATCACTCACCTCGTTCCTCCCCCTAGATGCCCAAAGAAGCCGGTTCAAAACCCAAGGTCCGTTCCCACCCACTTTCACTTTCCATTCTCTTTTACTCACTTCCTGCTCTATCTATTCTTCCACTCTCTCAGCGCAAGGCCGCTGAGAAGGCAGAAAAGGCCAGCCGTACCACCAAAGCCAAAAAGGACCCCAAGGCACCCAAACGTGCCCTTTCCGCATACATGTTCTTCTCCCAGGACTGGCGTGAACGCATCAAGGCCGAGAACCCCGACGCCGGCTTTGGTGAAGTTGGCAAGCTCCTTGGTGCAAAATGGAAGGAACTCGACGATGAGGAGAAAAAGGTCCGTCGGTGTTTCGTGCTCGGACTACTGTCAAACTGACTCTCCGGTCAACAGCCGTATATCGACCAAGCGGCGCGCGATAAGACGCGCGCAGAGGAGGAAAAGGCCGTCTATGACGTGCGTATCTTCTCCTACACTCTTATACACCCACGAACCCGCACTAACACCCCACATAGGGCAACAAGAAGACCGTCGTAAGCGGCGATGAGGAGGACGACGAAGAGTAGACGTGACACACCGCCTACCCGAACCTCCCTGTACGATACTTATTATTTGCAGGCCCCTAACGCGCCCTGTTCCTGTGTTTATATACCCCCTCGTTCCTTCACCGGCCCATCCACTCCTTCCGTTGTGTTGTGTGTTGTCTCCGCTCTGTAGCGTAGCGTGTACCGCATCCCCCTACCGACCCTCTCTGTCTTTGTCACTCCGTTTCTGTTCGTGTTCCTGTTTCCTATGTTTAGTGTTTAGTAGTCCTACGCTTAGTGTTGATACATCTGCATTACAAAATACAACATTCACCCGCAGCTATGTGCCGATAGTGCGCAGCCGACGTGCCTGGCAGATGGACTAGAATATATGTCCTAGATGGGTTGGGTTGGGTCTCTATGCACGTTCGATTGGTGTGGCGCGTGGCGCAGCGTCGCAACTCGGAAATCAAGGTCTGACTTGCAAACGAGAGGGAACAGAATTGTGTTTTCTGGTAGTGTCGAGCAACATGCCGTGATATATCAAGAAACGCTATCACAACGCCTTCATGGTAGTGATAAGTACCAGATGTTGAGAATTTGTCCTCGGACTGCACAGTGCTAATTAGGTTTGAAGTCGACAGCTTGCGTGCAATCCCAGTGATCCTGAGTTTTTTTTTTGCCGCGCTTGAACTGCCTGGGGGTTGTGAAAGGATCGTATGATGTGAGCAGTCAGTAGACAACGAGCCAGCGAGCGCAGGCAGATTCCACAACGATGTGTGGCGCAGGGTTTACGACCAGGTTCCGGAGGAAACCTCAGAAGCAGACTTTGGAATAACAGGTGGTACTTGGAACATGAACTAGCTCGCGATTTCGTCTGTGTAGAACATTAGTGCCTTGTGGCGTTAATAGATATGGATGGGGGGAAATTATAGAAGTAGGTTGGAGGGTCTCCAGAGCCTGTACAACACGATATCCCCGAGGCTAAACGGGGCTTGTTGAGAGTTTGGGGCTCTCGCATTCAATACGGTAGCATTAGCCCGGGTCCCAATACTGACAATCGAAGTTGTGACTTGCGATGGCGCTCGTTGCTGAAACGCTAAGAATTCACAGCCTAGATCGCAACTACCAATGGCAATATGTAATAAGATGTGTGGCATAATGCAGATAAGAGATCGCCTGTAGGTTCAGAAGCAGCATGGTGCACAAAGGCAAGGATGGGTGGGAGCGCTTGCATAGATAGTGACCATTTACTCCTTGGAGCGCCACTGCCATTGTGCTTACCTCGCTTCGCCCGATGTCCGCGTGCCCAGCAGGCTGCTATGCTTTCACGAACGTGTTATTCCTATCCTGTATCAATGAAACGAGGTATTCGCACACTCAGGGGGCAATAGAGGACCGGTGGTCGTTCCTATCGAATAAAAGTTGATCAGTCCAACAAGCGCGCGAGTCGTGCGCGTGATACACGGAGCCTGCGCTTGTGGGGCATGTCAACTGCACTATGTTGAATGTCCTAGGCTAGCACATCCGATTTAATCGTCAGTCATCCCTATATTCCTGTATAGTCTAGGCAGCTTTGCAGTGACCAGCCAGAGAAAATTGACATCTAAAGAGATCAGTACACCTCAAGGCTGCACGAATCTGGAGATGTGTTCATAGGCCCTCGTTCAGCGCTAAGCGCCACCATAGTACATAGGAGCCACCATAGGGTCGGCAAAAGTTGTCGCTTATAAAAGCGCCCATACCAGTGTGATCGCTGTGATGAATTGTCACGTCGAAGGAGTGATCACAGGCTCTACAGCACTTCACATCCTCGTGGGCTATTTTTCCGCCACAGGCGCTCAAGAATCAGCTAGGCGATCACGACTGTCAGGTTAGGACATTTATCAGTGATAACACCCAAAAAATCGGTTACTATACTACATACTAGTGCCTATCTATCGAGATCCTAAATTCCTTCTCCCGGCTGCTTTTTCGCAATATGTGAACATGTCTCACCCCCCAGACCTCAACCACGAGCAGCAGATCAAATAGATGTTCAGGTTTGAATCATGGCGCGTATGTTTGGATGAAGTCCACCGAGAAGGATCCTCTCCAATCGCTGCGGGGTAAGTTTTCCATCATAAGGGACAGTATCGACCATGCTCTAGGGTGCGTGTGAGGAGTTGGTACATAGAGGCAAAAGGGACCGATATGACTTACACCAACGTCTCCGAACCTGAGGTCATTTAGTACAGGTGCAGCATTCGGGTCGTTTCCAATCTGCACAAGCTGGATACCCATGGCATTAGGGTGGTGCTTTGATGTTTCCCTTCGATGGACGGCCTGTTCGATAACACCTTTTGTGTTTGGTTCATCGTCTGGCCGATTCAAGTTAGTACCGGATTTCTGAGTGAAGATATCACAAGTACCAGGAACACCGTCAGTCAAAACAATGATGTCTAGGGGCTTAATGCTCGCATATTCAATGGTGTTGACCGCGCGGTCGAGCTCGTTAATATGATCATTGAGCACCTCGTGAAGCACTTTCCCGGTCGGAGTGAGGCCTAGGGAAAGGATGTGAAAAGCGCTCATTGCCTAGCATCATCGAATAAAATGACCGTACCACCAGGCTGCACTCGATTGAAAAGTTCTTCGATGAAATCTGCACCCTGCATAAATGAGTGAAAATATTTGCAATCAACTCGAAGGGAGAGATACCTGGAAACCGCGGTGTATTGCCCTATTATTGAGGAACCTAATGTCGATGCTATTGACTTTCTGATTGAGGGCGTGATTTGCAATCTCTGATAGAGCATCCCGAGCTTCTTTCCAACGACCATCACCTCCCATCTAGACATGTCGATAAACAGATGGGAAGAGAAAGGTGATAAAGTGATACATACAGATCCCGAGTCGTCGATGATAAAAAGGACGTGATAATTCCTTTTACATTAAGTAAATTTGGATTTTTATTCCTTTTGAGCTTCTAGGCTTACCTTAGATACTCAATCATTGTCTCCGGGCGCCGCTCATCGAGTTTTGGATTGTAACCGGGATTTGTAGTTCGTGGAGGAGTTGGGGGAGTTATCAGGCGCGCAGTTTCTACCGTCACCTTACCGGGCTCGACGAGGGATTCCGCAATCATGTTCACCTTTTTCTTACCCTCATCCGACTGCAGCCATTTTTTGACAGAATTTTCTACTCGGGCCTGATGGAAGTAATCGACCAAGTCAATCAACTCCAGATCGAGTGGAGGATCTAATCGTATCAAAGTTCCCCTGAGCAGTAGATCATAATCAAAAATGCAATGAGAGGCTGTATTTGAATACGAACTGCCCAGAGAAATCTGAATGAGATAACTCGGTATCCACGGCGAGCGTGACGAACATCTTCACAACATTCGAGGCGTTTTGTGCAAGATCATCCTGATCGCCCGCAGTAGATTTCAATTTTTCCATTATCTGTTTCGAGAACCGCTTTGCATAAGCATCAGTGACTGCCCATTCTCTGCGAGGATTTTTGGGAGCCAATGCAGATAGGCCTGGTCCAAGACAAGTGATTGGACCGATCTGAGCATAGGGCCACAGTTCCTTGACCTCATTCGCTAAGAGTCCAAGCGGGCTGCTGAATCCGGCAAACCCAGCGTCGCCGAAGGTATATTTTGGTTTTATCTCGAGAGGTGGTAAAAATAGACTTGAAGACAGTGTGCCACGAACAGCTTCCTGGACGGCCCACTGGTGTCCTACAGGGGGTGTATGGCGCGTCGATTGGTATGAACGGATGGAGTGGGTCAAGTTATCATAAAAAGGAGCCTCTGAGGTCACGGTGACAAAAACCTGATGCCAACTCAGTAAAACAACAAATTTGGGGGTTGATGAACTGACATTTGTACTGGGGTGCTCGAGTATATCTTTGCCACCTTTAGGTATCATCTCTGCGTTCGGTGAGCCTGTATAGGTTTTGAGAGCCGCCGCAAGCTCCCGCTCGAAGGAAGTTGGGTCCAGGCCGGAATCCACGGACTGGAGAAGATTTTTCCAAAAGATGCCTTCGTCCTGTTTACAGATCGAGACTGTAAGTTTTTTGTAAATCTCGATAGCAGCAGCGCAGTCGAGGCCCAGTCGACCAAGGAGTACAGCGACAAGTCCCCCAGTCGATGTGCCGCAAATAAGGTCATAGACTTCGCAGGGAAGGACTTTTTGAATAGCGCGGTTTTGGACAGCGTTCATGATTTCTTGGAGCACGAGTAAGCTACCAAGAGCACGAAATCCGCCTCCCTCAATTACAAGAACACGTTGCTGTTTGTTAGGGTCTGCAATTGGAATGTTAGAGTTAGAGGTCTCAAGAGGGGAGTAGGGGATAGAATCAGGTAGACGCACGAGGAAGGAGCACCATTTCGCAGAAGATAAGGGTTAAAATCTGGATGCTTGAAAGATCAACATTTGAGTCTTTTTATTCTAGCCATTGCTCGCGTTGACGCCCATATATAATTGGTATCGTGATCGAACGATATGGATGAGGCGCTAGGTGAGCGTGGTAGGGACCCATGATATCTGTATGGACTCTGGGGACTCTGAAGCCGCTGATACTGTGATAGTAGACATGCTTGGCACTGCATGGTAAGTGATGGCTGGCAGTGATGGCCATGGGTATCACCGCTTACTAGTCCGCTGATATCACTATCGCTATCCACCAAATAGTTTCGAAAGATAACCAGGTACATGATACATCTTGATCTGCAGCAGGGTTCAATGTTCAATCACACACACGAAGAAAAAGAGATCAT
This sequence comes from Sphagnurus paluster, assembly GCA_018282025.1. Taxonomy (NCBI): domain Eukaryota; kingdom Fungi; phylum Basidiomycota; class Agaricomycetes; order Agaricales; family Lyophyllaceae; genus Sphagnurus; species Sphagnurus paluster. The sequence continues at coordinate 58,711 of JABCKI010005737.1, forward strand.
GTGAGGCTAGTCTCGAAACCAAACTCCACAACGATTTTGAAGATGGTCATTCACATTCAAAAATGTTATGGAATGTGACTCTGAGGCTAAATACAATAATGTCCAGATAGTGTGTGGTATATATATGAAGTAGAGAAAACATACTATACAAGGCTGTAGGCAGATGCAGTAACTAGTTACAAATTTCACGCTTCCACTTGAATCTACGTTTTGGGTGTGCTTTCCAGTCGAGCTCCATATCCGGCTCCATTGTGTTTGGAATGAGTCCTGGAAATTTTCTGGTGAATAACAGCGACGCCTACAGTTAGATGGAAATACGAACCATTGTCGGCCCATTCAATCGTTACTGTATGTTTCCCTGGGGGGATGGGAAGTATTGCTGCGCTGAATTTCTTGAGCATACATTCGTTGGGCGATTCACCACAGTTTTCTGTTGAGTTGCGCTCGATGACGGAGGTAAGTCCCTTGAGTTCTTTGTCCACATAGATTTTCATACGAAGATCCTTATTGTCGATTCCCACGACACTCAGCAGGTGAGACTTCTTCTTGTCCGAATAAAATTCGATGGGCTTAGGAGTCACCCCATCTGAACCCGGAACAAACTCCATGATTGAATAATCATGCCAAAGTTCCCTGGACGAGCAGTCGTTGTTTTTGACCTTGGGGGGGCGTTTGGAAAGGGGTGATGCAATGCCTCCTGTAAGACGCGCTATGATGTCTGTTTGTTAAAATAATCAAGATTAGTGGATGTTGTTCGAGGCGAAGTGGAGCTTACAGATGACTAGCAGAAGAAGAATCAAGGTAGATGCAATACCCATCCCCATGTTCATCATTTTCCGATAGCCTTTTCTCTTCTTGTCCATATTATTCACCCAATCCGCTTCTGTGAAGCCTTTTTGCCTAGACAAAATAGTCAGGTAATTCATTAGACATTATACGTAAGCTTCACTGTTGTCCTTCATAGCTATCGTCATCAAACTGTGGAAATACGTGAGCGACTGTAATTTTCATTAATGAATGGGATATGCTTACAACCAAGGTAAGCGAGCGCGGGAAATAGGATGTTTTGCCATTGGGATCCAGGTAGACCATGGGGTCTGTCTAAATAGTTATCGAGCGTCAAGTGTGAGTGTCACTCAGGATATGAATAAGTATAGATATATACCCTCATTGGATCTGGATGTGAAGCAATTTTCTCCAGACGTCCGGCCTTTCCTTTGGCTCGTTGAAGATTTTCAAGGCGAAAAACGACTTTGAACATCTCTGGCATAGTCTGATAGTTCAGAGGTAAGAAAATGATGCGAACATTAATAAAACCAAAAGTACCTGACTGATAAAGCCAATACCAGGACACTTGTGTAGTCCTATACCCTGGATCGACGGCGTTTCGCGTGTAGGGTCGATTTCGAGCGGATTTTTGAAGTCCTTTGGCTGCGAAACGTCCTGAAAGTGAGCATTATCTAAACCGAAATATTAATATACGCACGTTTAAGTGAGCTTTGCCAAAGTCTGCAAAGATAAGGTCTCCTGACCGAACAGTAATGGGGGAAAGGTTATTTCCATTCTGAATGATATCATCTTTCACAGCCTTGCGCCATAATCCGAGGGGTTGGCCGAGACCTATTAATTTCATATCAAAATTTGGCCCACGAGATAAGAAAAAGACCACTAACGTTGTGCTTCACGGATATACCCCATGATTTTTGCATTGGCCCCTTCCTTCTGGGCCTCTTGGTCCGATAAGTTTGATAAGCGAACAATTTCGTCACGCTCCTTCTTGCGACTTTCGTCGAGGTAGAAGTCAATTGCTAGTGAAAGAACTGTATCGAAAACAATTAACATCATGGAGCCGGCAATCGATGAATGTGAAGTACCCTGCGCATAATTGACTGATATTACGACAGCCAGACCGAGGATGTTGGCGATTACTCTGCTTTCCTCCAGCCCTTCCTCTCGCACCACAATTTCACTGGAGGAGCCATCCTTGAAATTTTTTTCGTCCACTAGAGCTTTGAGGTGACCTCTTTTTGTCAGCTCTCCTAGCCGAAACGCCCGAGCCCGATTGGACTTGACCATTCGGTCGAGGAAGATCAAGGGAGACTGTTGCGTCAATGGTATGCCCCCGCTGTACATTTCGTTATAAACGCGCGAGAATTCCCAAATTTTCTCGATGGGTTCTTTGATACGATCGATGATGTTCTGAGTTATATAACACAAGATCAAGTACTGTTACAGAAGGAAGCAAGTTGTGATAGCGCCTACTGGGTTAGCTTTCGTTTTTGGAATTGGAAGAATTTCCTTGATGTCCTTGGTCAGCGTCGCGGCTGTCTTGATGGCTTTCATCCGAATGGCCCATCCATGTTCGGGACCCATGGTTCGGAAAATTGATCTGAAATTCTGCTCAGCACAAAACAACACTTTGCTGAGAGGGCCGTACGTATATAGGGCAGCAAAATCCTCATGTTTGGAGGTAGCATCAAATTTATCATCAATTTTAGTCCCGCACTGGCATCTCTGGTAAGGTGGTGTGGTCATGGTACAGGGATATGATCAGACTCACAAGGGTGAAGCAAACCCAACGGGTGCATGTGGCATTTACAACATCCCGTATAATATCAATGGTACTCTGGCCATTTCCCGTCCTAAGCTAATGTGAGGAATCTCACCAAACCCAGCAACATTTTGGACGTACATCGACTTTTTGTCGTTAATGAGTGAGGTTGCAGTCCTCCTGAAATATTTACCATAGCGAGAGAGAGCACCTTGGTCTGGAATGAGGGCGAAGAGCGTCTGGTTTAGAAGATGAGAATAGGAACTTGGAGAGGGGATGACCCTAATAAAAGCTTTTACCATTAGGGAATCACGGTCGTGGCTGAATGAGAAAACATCATTAGCACAGGCTAGACAAGAAGATGAAATAGGCAAACAGTTGTTCATCATCAAAACCAAGGAAAAATCTAGAACTACGCGTTAAAAGACTAATCTTTCATAGCGTAGAAACATACCCATAGCCATTTGACAAGTGCTTGAACTCCTCGCCATAGATAGTGTTGTACGTGAGTGGATCTTTGAAGACGTGAGTGATAGCTTTCAGGTTGTCCACTATGTGGACCGAATGGACCGTGGGGCGCTGATCAAAAAGGGTTACATCAGAGATAGGAGGGTGACTTCTAGGGACGGCCAGTGGGAAAAGACTATAAACGTTGTTATATGGGTAGTTGCGCGGCAGGTTGCGTTGCAAGACTATGTAGACCAGTAAGTACAGAAAGAAATGGAATTGAGTAACTCACGCTTAGGCAACCAGGTGTTCGCGCCATTGTCTGGACGCGTAGTGCAATCTTCGAAGCCCCATAGTGTCAATCTCTCGCCTGTGAAGCATTAGGTCTTTTCATGCAGATGAGATGTGAGAATTTTGACTGACGATTGAGGTTCGTCGTAAATTCAGGATCACTACGTATCACAGTGACCTGCAAATCCACAGAAAATGAATGTAGTTTCAAGCATGATCGCCATATTAGCTCACAAGATCGACAAGAAGAGCATAAGTCTGTCAGTTCAACAGGTCAGTGAAACGTGATACAAAGGTGGGTGCAGAATCTAACCAAGGTGTAACCTAAACAAAGTCCAGAAGATTTAGCGCAAATTTGTTCGGCATGCAAACCAGGCTAGGGAGTCTATCAGGGGATAAAAATAGGGGATGCTTGTAAGAACACACATAGAGCTCGAGAGAATCTATGGACCCATAGAGATCTTTCGCAGCATTTGCTATCCGGGGGTCCGAGTTCCATTCATCAAACGTCTCGCAGGCTATGAATAAAATTTCACCATGAAAGAAACAGAAGTGAAGCAGGAAAAACAAACGTTTGAGCCCAAGGTACTTCCTGAATTCGTTAAAAGAGCCTGCTTGCCACTTTCTCGCCAGTTCAATCATGTTCAGCTCCCTCGGTCGGAAACAGGAAGCGATCCTTTGAGCACCAGTTTCCCCTGCCGAGCACTCAGTCGCTTCATATAGGATACGCGCAAGGTCATCATCTTTGAAACGGGAATTAGAGCCCCTTCGAATGCTTTTCAAACTAGTCAGATTACTACAGGTAGTAAAAAGAGAAAATAAGATTACTCGGCAAGGTTCCACTGCCTCCGATTGGGGTTTGCATTGGCAAAGTTTTGCAGCAATTCGTTGAACTCGCGAGGGCTCATCTGTGCGTTTCACCACTAAGCCAAGCCTAAAAAGCAGTATAACGAAGATTTTTACGTCGGAGAGATCTGTATATCCACCACCTAAATGAGAGGCCAATTTCTCTTCAAAAGCTTGAACATCTTTCCCAGAAGTCAGAGAAGACAATTCCTATGAGTACATTGAGAAAAAGCAGAGTATAATGTGAACCATCACGAACTGAGTATAACATGCTGAATTCTATGGTGGGGACATAGCCTTTGCCCTTTTCAGCTTGTTGGAGATCCTTTATATTCTATAAATGCCGCGTTGTAATAATACATAGAATATCACCCACAATGGAGATATCGAGATTGGAACCATCAATATTTGAAAGGCCGCAAAGAACTTTCAAAAAGTCTTCAACAACGATGTTCTTGAATTCCACACAATTGATGGCCCGAGCGATCTCGAAAATCTGATCGTCCTGAGCAAGAAGACGGGCAGATACATCGACTAGGTCTCCTTCCGAAGGGTCTCTCCATTTCTTCCCCTCGTTGTTAAGGAGAAGATGTCGCGCAATATACTGGTAGTGACTCATTAGATAAAATTTTCAGTATATATATAATATATATAATGCAACGTACATTGTGATTTCTGTTGAAGAGGACGAGCAGTGCTGACGCAGCGGGTGAGTGGAATTTCATACGATGATCGCAATAGCAATCAGGCGAAAGCATGCCTGTGCCATCCTTGGCGCGAACCATATCAGACTCATAGCCATCGACCCCATATAGAGGAGAAAGATCGAGACTTGGTGAGGTCTGGTTGTATTCAGGCCTGTTCTCATCAATACGGACAAGACAAAGCTGGAGTACTCTCATGAGCTTATCAATTGGACATTTCACAGTAGCATACATACTGAAATGATTACCCAGAGGGCATGGACGAGAGAATTAATATCATTGAGGTGTTTTCTGTTCTGAGAACTCCTCAAGAGCTTATCAAAAACTTCCCTCGCGCTAGGTTGCCCTGCATGGCCGACGCTTTCTAAGCTGCGTCCAAATGGAGACTGTTTCCCAGGCTCCGATGTTCGTTGAGCAAGAAATGACTGGGGAGCTGTACGTTTCCTGTGCACTACGAAGAGTGTCAACAGATTTCTACGAAGAATTTTTATGTAACAGCTCACAGAGTAGCACGGCAGCGTCGTTCATTCGTTTTCTATTCTTGTCTGATGAAGACGTGTCGGATATGTATTTCATTCCATCTTGTAGCTGGATCCACGTTAAGAGTAGAGTTTAATTGATTTATGCAAGCCACTCACGATATGTTGCCTGTCATCGATAGGTGCGGGCGAGCCAAGAATGCCTGAGGTTCCCAAGGATATAAAACTTTTCTAGAGCATATTATAGAAATTATCTACTCAAAGAAGGGAAGAGGGTACGTACTACAATTCTCGGATCCGGGATCGGTTGCTGTGGCTGCTTGTTGGAAGTCTTACGAGGCCAACTAGGCAGATGGGAAGTGAGAAAGGACAAGGACGTTCGAGCTGTGCTGGACGGTTGAGGATTTTGGCCGTCATGGATACTAGAGGGAGAACTTGAATTAGACATTGGAGAGCGAAAGAAAAGAGGGGTATAGAAACTGGCGAGCATTGGTATCTCGTTTTAAATAAGAGCAAGGAAACGGGGGCACACACCTCGAACGATCATCGAGCGTCAAAATGTTGTTGATCGCCATTGCATGTAGAACGCAACTTTGCTGTCCATATCCACCCTACATTTTCTGCGAGTTTCATTTCCATGAGCTTCCAGAAGTATAAAGTAGATCGTAGATGTTCCCTAGTGCGGTTGTGGCAAGGTTTGTGATTAGATCAGTGTCGCCGGACTCCGAGCCTCTCCGATATCTACTACTCATGTCCCAAGGTATATGGGCGTCAAGACTCAACTGTGTTGGTCACAATGTTCATTTCCCCAGAAATCGCTCCTGGTAGTTCACGAAATATTGAATGGTGAACATTGGAAGTCAGGGTACAACGGCGCGCGCTTATTCGACTGACTCCCTCCTCCTGGATCCAACCCTCGTTGTTATTTGTTGTCGCAGTTCTTGCCATTTTATTAAATCCTGCTCAAGTACCTCCACCATAATTCGGCGCTTCTTGTAACCTTGTGCCAGATCTTGCCTCACTGAACCAATCTTGCAACTACTCCATGAGCGCTTCTCTCCAATGACATGTCAATCCAAAGTTTGTCAGATCTTGCCTCGGCCTCGCTCAACGTGTCTTGCAACTGGTTCCATTATAATTCCGCGCTTTACCAACTTTCGTGTCAGATTTTCCCCTTTCTCTCGGATCTTGCCTCATTTCAACGCTGAAAGAGTCTCGCTAACTCTACTACTAGTACTACCTACAAGTCACAATGAGAACGATATCCCGCTCGCGTGCATGGTGGCACACAGGGTCCATGTTTCAGTAGGGCGTCCAACACAACGATCGTAGCACCGCAGAGCATCACATGGTCGACAGTAGCTATGCCCCTGCATCCGCACCCATCTAATTGTTGTCTGCAGTGTGTTTCTTATCTCGGGCTCACATAGTGTTGCTGAGAAACCGGCGCATGCTCATACCCTCATATATAAATACGACCTTGAATTCTACCAGACACCTCAAAGTGATGCCATCAATTCCTACTCCAAACAACCCCAGTCCTGTCGCCCCTCGCAATATAATCTTGTGCTTTGATGGCACAGGCAACAAATTCGGTCACGTAAGGTCTCGGAATTGCTTTAAAATAGGAAATATCTAAGGAGCATCTCTTCATTTTTGACAGAGGGTATGTGAACTATAGTGATTTTTGTGAAAATTTCAAGGAACTAAAGCTGCCACAGAACTCCAACGTCGTCCGGCTCTTCCACTCTCTCATCAAAGACGATCCCAGACAGCTCGTCTACTATCAGGAAAGTTTATTTTGAATCTATTTCATATCACCATGTAATATTTGGATGGAACGTAGCCTGGGATTGGGACATACAACAAGCGCCAGTTCATCACCCGCTCAGCCTCAGCGATCGCGTCTGCTATCGATCAAGGTGTTGCTCTTCACCTCAACGATCATGTCAAAGAGGGGTGCGTAAACCTTTGATTTCTCTCTTTTTTCCGCGATTGGTTTCGATATGATTACCTGACCAGTTATCAATATATTATGCGTAACTATCGGTAAATTTTCATCTCCTCATTTTTACTTCCAATTTTTTGTTCATGTTCACTATGTAGCCGAGGTGACAACATCTGTCTTTTTGGATTTTCTCGTGGTGGTCAGTATTATAGCGAGAATCGACAACGATAGAAACTCATAAGGAAATTATTTAGCGCACACAGCTCGTGTCGTAGCTGGGATGCTCTACAAGGTATGTGGAATCGAAAACAAAAAATTAGCACCATTAACAATACCAATATCAGATCGGGGTTCTTCCGGCGCACAACGATCAGCAGCTTGATTTTGCCTTCTCCGTCTATCAAACGATGGGTAACGAAGGCTATGATCTCGGCAAGGAGTTCAAGCAGACCTTTGCGTAAATACAAGTTTTTCGCCGTTTTTTTGCGTGGCTGATTTCGCTCTCAGCATGCCAGCGACAGTTAAATTCGTCGGGGTCTGGTATGTTCATAATAACTACTGTATTTAATCTCGCTATTTATTTCTCTCTAGGGATACCGTTTCATCTGTTGGTATCATTCCTCGCACCCACCCATACACTTCAGTCAACTATGCTGTCAAACACTTCCGTCATGCGTTAGCATTAGATGAACGACGCGCTCGTTTCCGTCCAAACGTTTGGGGTGAACCAACTCCAGGGGAGCGTGAACAAGATCTGGATATCGACGAGCCCCAGATCAAAGCCCCGGCGCCGGGTACAGATCGAGATAAATGGGAGTACCAAGCTCCTGAACGCGACGTCTGTGATGTTCAGGAGGTATGGTTCTCAGGTACCTTTTTTTTTTTTTGGTTGTCTTTCACTACCTGACGCTTTCTCTCCTTCAGGATGCCACGCTGATGTTGGAGGTGGCTCTCATTCGAACAAGGATCAACAGAGCCTATCTTATATCCCACTCCGATGGATGATCAAAGAGTGCCTTTTGACAGGAACGGGTATCCTTTTTGACCTCTCCTACCTAAAGTCTCTCGGTATAAACCTCGCGAAACTGTCCGAAAGTCTCAGGGAGAAGGGGCATGATTTGGAATCTCTAGGATTTACAGAGAAAGTCTTAGCCGACGTGGCAGGCGAGATGAGCGTCCCCATCGACCCACATCGACAATTGCAACATACCAGTTCTCCCTTGGCAAGGCATGTCCAAGAGACCGCCTCTTCTGTAGCGCAGCACATCCAGACTACCGCTTCTTCCGTCGCACAACACTTTCAGCACACTCCTTTCGACAGCGAACCCCTCCGCCTCAAGCCTAAAGTAGATATAGTGGCCAAGCTCTTCGACCAACTAATCACGGTCTGGTTCTGGTGGATTCTTGAGGTCCTGCCCCTCCGTGCTACATACCAGAAAATGGATGGATCCTGGGTCCGCAAGAAAACGTCAGTTCTATTCCTCCAATTTTATTAACTAGTGGCATTAATCGCTTCTCCCATGATAGGCGCAATTTCGGTGGAGGAAGATTCATTCACTTCGACGAAGACCGCCAATGCAAGGTACATGTAACAGTGAAAATGAGAATGGAGTCGGAAATTCCAGAAGAAGAAGAAAAATATGAACCTGCTGCCTCCAATTGGGTGGGTGTTCAGAAATGCGATATGATTACTTGGGTTGGGGATCCCGACATCGAGCTGGAGGAAGCAGATGCCCGACACTAACAAGTGAATTGTTCACACAAACTAGCATAGTTGTTAGTCACTACTTTCTTTGTTTCTCTGAATGACAATCTGCTATCTATTGTATACTGTAAGTACCCAGAGATTCGTTAGGTTCGGAGCAAGCCTGTCTCCGGGCCGGCGAGCCGGCCAATCTCGGAGAGAGGCTTGGGACAAAGTTGGCTAAACAGCGAGGATGCTCGACAAAGGCTAGCACCTCACCAACGACTACTATCGACTAGCGAACATTACATATCAGAGATGATATGCTCTTCTCACAGATTGTGCTATTTTTATCAAAAAATACGAACAGAGCATTTCTGTATCCGTTGCACAAGTATGGAGTGCACTTGTCACACTCAGTAAAAAGCCTTTGTTTGTAGATAGTCAGCAACAAGTCTTGCATCAGTGAAAATGGCCCGAAATTTTGGATTTTGGATCAATTTAGTCAGTATTTTGTCAAAACTCGTCAACCGCCAAGCTTGCCAAGCCAAGCAATTCTCTTGGCTCGTAGTGCTACACAAAACTGCGTATGCAGCCTTGAGACTTGTGCAAATCAATCAGTGTGCATTTTTGTTGGACTATTTATTGATATCACTACTTTACAGCCCTTTGGGCAATTGATGGCAGTAGAGAATGCTTTTTGATCGATGTCAGACATTTGTACTTGACCAAATTTTGAGATTTTCGGACTTGGAATTTTTGGCCTTCGTTCCACCTTCATTACAATGTGTCTCCTATCTGCCACCAGAGCGATAGAATGTCTACATAGAGAAACCACAGCAGTATAGAATGTCATCTAAATCAATAATATTGCATTTCTAGAGACGTATAGCAGCGACTTTTACGTTGCGGGAGATCGGGCACATCATGGTGGATTTGTCAAAGTCCGAAAATGTCGAAATCTGTCTAAGTACAAATGTCTGACATCGATCGAAAAGCATTCTCTACTGCCATCAATTGCCCAAAGGGCTGTAA
>JABCKI010005738.1:0-67448 GCA_018282025.1 Sphagnurus paluster
TGCAGGATATCTGAGGTTCTATCTCTATATGCAAAGGTGACACCATTCGACCACTAGCAGCTCGAGGATACTCAGACCCTGGCGGATGATTCGGAACGCGCAGGACGTGCGGCTGAGTTATGGCGACGGCAGTCCGGCGATTGTAAAATTATGCTGGGTACAAGTTGGTTGACACGGCGATTCACTACTGTAAATGTGGGATTCATACATACGAGAAATACTGGATCGCCAAGTTTCTGCTCGGTGTGGAAAGGGAAAGTCAAAAACTTGCTTATTAAATCGTGGAAATAATCAAGCCTTGGATTAACTTTTTGAGAGGTTCCCATAACGTACTATACTCATGGATGGTGGGCTGAAGAATTCGAAGGCCAAATGAGCTATCCGGTGGGCGGAAACACAGTACAGGGTTCGTGAATATACTTGCCAAATTAGGCGAATCTGCACTCAAAAGCATGCTCTATAGTGCGATCGGGGTGTAGAAGGTCTTGAAGACGATGGAATGAGATATGTCGGCCCAGCCAAAAGGAACTCTCGGCACATTATGGACACCGACCCCAGCCTTTATGTCATTCAAGGCTGGTTTTGCAAGTTGTAAAAGGGCGTTGTGGGAAGCGTCAACGCCTGCATTCTGGGGTGCTTCTGCTTATAGCCAGACACTATGATAGTGAACCAGCCCACTGTTATGATCCAGCCGTGATTACGAATACGAAGAGACAGTTCTGAGAAAATCACTTGCCTATTTTAGAGGACTCCTCGGAGCCTAAAGCCCGCAAAGATTCATAAGTTATAAACTTGTTTCCAAAGTCACATTGAACACCAAGGGAAGGAAGCGGTGAAATTGAGAGCGAGGACTTGATAGCAATATGATAGTTACTGAGCCCTGGACCATGATGAGTCCCACTTCTTTGTGTAGACATATCTGCAAGGTTTTGTTTATTGAACGATTCAAATAATAAAATAGATTATCACCTACAAATTCCCTCTTGTTGCTGTATTAATGAAAGAACAGGTCTTTGTAGTTATGCCGAAATCATAGGGTGGATTACACCGTTTATTTGAGTGTGCAGTCAATGCTCACCTGGCACATGATCACCTAGTATGGATGGAGAGAGAGGTAGATCTAGTAGATTGCACCAGTACGGGGATGGAAAAGCGATCAGCATTAGCAGCACATGTGGACAATGTGAGTAGTTTACTCACGGAGGTCGAGATTGGGGATCACAGCAACCGCAAACTGATGAGAACCATAACTTCAAATATGGGAAACTCCATCGAGGATATCTCATCTGACTAAACAGGCCACGTTCACGATTGACGGGGATCACGTACTATAATTGAAAGGGCACTAATACACAGTCGCCCATATTTGCAGACACCATCAGGTGCGTGGGTTCCAACTTGGAAAGCGTAGTCGGGCGCATAGTCGGGCCTGGAAGGGCTAGTGTGAACACTTGAACACTGGAGAGGATCTGTATTGGGCGTAGAGGACAGATCTGGCCAGCGACAGACAAGAGGGCACCTCATGGAGGCAGAAAAAGTGATTTGGCGAGGCCACCAACGTCACGCACCTGGACGTTGTGGTGGAGCAGTGGCATCACTCAGTGCATTGTTCAACTGCATCATCCGAGCAACAGCCACAGCAAGATAGACAGCCCAGCAACTTTTGATCATTCCACCAGACACTGTACTGCAGCAGATTCTTGAAAATCGGATAATGTGAAACTTGCATTCACAATACAATCTTGGCATTATCGCACGGCGGCACATCCCTACGCCCGTTGGTCAAGTCATCCAACTGTCAGTCCCCATATTGTGCACGGAGCAATCGATCCGCAGGTCACCCTGACGGTGCGCGCCTCTACCCAGTGACATGCCCGTCGTTCTGTCATGGCACTCACGGGCATACTCGACGAACATACATATGATTCACCAAGAATAGTAATGAATAAATAATCAATTGAAGGCAGAGTTGCTTCGATTTCGGCACTGTGGGACATATAACGTCAAATGTAAGCAATTAATTCAACGCTTGAATAGCATACAGTTTAGAGGAGTGGAGTGGGACTTTACAGCCCTGAAAGGACTTGGGTGGCGTGAACCTTGGTGGGATTCAATTACTTGTGCGTGAAACACAGCATCAACAGGCCTCAAAGCAGATTATCCATCCGAGGAGCAACAGCAGTCGCTGGGCTTTTCGAGACTTTTTTCAGGCGAGACTAGAGTGTTTGAAGTAACAATGTTGTCACCTTTACTCTAGCACAACAATTCCTCAGAGAGGACAAGAGGGTCGAGAGCAACCGCGAAAACGACGTGTCCAACAATGAACTGCACATGCGCTCGCGATCATGATGATGCGCGATATGATCCCTCAAGATCCTTCGCAAGAGGCACCGTTTCCTGACCCGGAGGCAGTACCTGTCGTACAAGGCAGCTAAGTTAGGCTAACTATTGAATGCGATGGTTAATTTCGATTAATATATACCAATTGGTTTAAATAAAAAATAAAAAAAAAGATTAATATATACCGATCCGGGTGGCTTACTGTTACAATGAACTAGGTTATCAGGATGCAGTCCGACGGGCCGCCTTTCAAGAGGCGTATGACAGGGAGGACATTAAGCTTTCAGGTCGGCGTTGGTGCTTGTCCTGGGACTCACTCGTTATAAGTTGAGGTTTGGTTGTCACAGTTGAAGGGCTAACGATCCTGATTTTTACACGTGCAGACATTTGTAATCCAAGCTCCGCGGCGGCGGTGATCGCGATCGCATTTTTTGAGTTTCATTCAATCATTGTAGCTGCGTCCGCCACAAAGTATTATCCTTCAATCCTACAGCGCCATCAAGGTCACTCGGTCTGCAGAAAATAAATTCTGATGCTGAGCAAAGGACTATTTATTTTATCAATCATCGGGTCCCACATTTGAAGCAGCGGCACCCGGCACCGTGCGGCTGTCATCATCAAACACCAGGGGGTGGAGCACAGAGCCAGCCAAGCGCAAAAACATCTAAACGACGCAGCATGAAATTTCGACGCTTCGAAGGCGTCAAAAGCTAGGAATTAGCCCCGAAGTGCTCACATTCCATGCTGTGATTCTCTGCGACGCCTCGCTCTACTGGTGATGGTGGAGATGGCCGCGCCCAATTTACCTTGCAGTACGTGTTTTTGTTCGGTCAGCGCGCCCGAATTTCGCAAGCAATTTAGCCACCCGCATATCCTGTGCCCCATGCTCCGCGTGCCAGGCCATGTGTAGACGGCAAATTTTTATAGTGGCACTGCCAGATCTCCATGACGCCTCCACTTCGATAGTGACGGCAAACGAATCTCCAAGCCCACCTGAAATGAAAACGCACCCCCAAATGTATATTGGGGTTGACAGCGCGAGTATCCGAGTATGTCAGCATCATATGTCCTTCGTTTCTCTCTCCTTGCCCCTTTCCCCCTTTTCTTTGCGGCGAAATCGCGGCTCTGTCGCTCCAATTTGTGTGCACACAGGAACACGGGCATAGAACTCCTGCGTCGCAAGTATGTGTCTGGTGTTGCGTCTCGCGTGTACCTGCCAGTCGCCTTCCCAGTGGCAAGCCTAGACCGAGAAGTGTGCCAACGCGAGTTGCGGCAATGCGGCAGCTCGCGCGTCGGAATGATCATGACCTGGCTCGGATGGCACTGAGCCTGATGCCGATACGGTGACTGCTGCCAACTGCAAAAGCAAGTGCAACCGCGACGCAGGGGTGCCGCGTGCAAATGAGGAGAATTACATGAGTGGATCTCTAGATATTTCCCCGCCAAGAATGGAGCTGACAGAGGCCGCAGATTAAAATTTTCGATCAATGGTTTGTTACTTAAGGGTTAGCACCTGGATTTGTATGCCAATTTTGGGGCTCTCGAACACAATTTTTGAGTGTTGAAAATGAGATACGTTGATGAGTTTGACCCAAGGCCGAATTTATTATTCACTTGCCAACTTACAAGGATTCATGAAAAATTTTCTTGCGAAAACAAAGGATCAGGAAATTACATGTTTCCAGGATCGCAGAGGCACAGAGTGCCGAGCGTCAGACCTCGGAGTCGAGGAAGATCAAGAGAATCGGATAAAAATTAAACAGATAATAAACTTACTTAATAAAGATGTAGCAGATAAAATCATTGAGATTGTTCAACGGGAGAAAATACCTCTTTTTCGAAGCCGAATTCAAGCCTAGCTCACGCAGGTGTTGAGTGGCGCCACGGATCTTTCTAGTCGCACAGAGGCCTTTTAAAGCTTTTTGGGTTTTATTGTTTTTATTTTTATCTAGTGCCACAAACGCAACCGATTAATCTCAATGGGAGCTTGAAACTTGCGTCCTAGAAAAAATAAGGTCAATAAAATTGCCATCAAAGTCTTGGTCTGAGAGTCGAAGCTGAGACACTTTTCGGCCCAAACTTGATACGCGCAAGGCTACATCCAGGCCTAGGATCATGCGTGTAGCAATGGACCGAAACCCCTTCCAGAGCAATCTCGTGTACAACAATAAAGGCGGGTATCATGTACATAATAGTATATGTAGTCGTATAGTTATAGTAGTAGCAGCGGAATCGTAATGCTACCAGTCGTGTGTGCGGTATGAGTACAAATCCAAACGTGTCCGTGTCTGTACATGCCCGTGTCCGTGTATAAGTTTATCACCGTGTCAGTAAATCCCCGTGTCCTTATCCGACGCCCAATATCACCACCGCGTCCACGATGAGCACCCGCCAAATCCACCATCCCACCCGCCACGCCGAGCACCTAATCCCCCCTTCTGCTCCAGCAAAACACGCCCCCCACACCAAACGGCACCACCTGCGGACCGCGCGCGCTCCCCGCCATGCGCCACGCCCCAACAAGCACCTCCCCGCCGACGACATACCCGCAAAACACCGCGCGGCCGAGATACTCGTCCTTCGCCCGCCGCGGCGCGCGCACGAGCGCGACGAGGCCGTCCCACGGGCGGATGCGGCCGTGGTACGTGAACGGGTGCCACGCACGGGCGGGCGCGGCGGGCGTGCTGCCGTGCAGGAGGATGTCCTGCGTCTGCGTTGCGCAGGTGTGCTTGGTGGGGGCGTCGGAGGGGAGCCCGAGGCTGGCGAAGAGGGACTCCCGTATGCGTTCGTCGCTCGCCTTCCGGGCTGGCTGTGCGCTTCCCTGCTCCTGGCGTGGACAGGCGTGGTGCGGCGACGGAGACGAAGATGCATCCGCGTGGGCTGCAACCTGTGCGCCAGGACCCGAGTTGGCGTCGTGTTCATGTTCAGGACACGCGGCGTCATTCCCTAGCCTCTCTCCCCGTGCGTACGCCCTTTCTTGGTGAGAGTGTGCGTGTGTGTGGAACGTGCCGCTTACGGTGCCGCCCGCAGCGCGCACCTGGTACTGCGTAGCGTCGGTAGTGTCTGGGTGCAGAGAGTCTGACGCAGAGGCGTATTTAGATTGGTATAAGTAAGTTTTTGACAAGCAGGACGAATGGACTTGGTGTGGAGTAGAAGAAGGGGTCTGAGGAGGGAGGGGGGCGAACACTGGTGGGCCCTCGCCTGCGAACCAAGCGTTAGTGACGCCTGCGGCTGCACATGCGAGTGCAAAGTAGTCGTCTCGGGTTTCTTCTGGTTCTCGCTGCTCTTCTTGTTGTTGATCGTCATTGTCGTCGTCGTCGTTGTGAGTCACCACAGTACCCTCATCGTCATCATCGTCATACTCGTCCAGCTCCTCGTCCAGCCAAACATCCGCAGCCGCAGCCCCACAACAGCACCCACCACCCCTTCCAGCGCGCTGGACCTCTGTCAGCACCACCGACACAGGCTGGCTCGCGCCCGCCACGGCCTCCGCAGCACTCCCAAACACAGAGGGGCCAGCTTCACTCGCGAGTTGCTGCACCATGCCCTCTGGCAACAACTGCATCTGCATGACGCCCGTCCACAAACCATCGAGGCTGCCGGGGGTATGGACGTACCCCACACTGCCTCCTGGACCAGTGCCACGACGCCGCGGGGCCCACATGTCACTGCACATCCTGAGGCGCACCCAGTCTGCGTCCCAGCGCACGCTCTTGCCGGCCCATGGATGGGGTGAGTGGGGTGCCTTGCCGACCCAGCGCTCGACCGGCATGTGCGGGGTCTGGGTCTGGTCTTTTGGGCGCTCGGGGAAGGCGTGCGTGTCGTCGTTGGCGTTGTCAGCAGGGGAGTACTCGCGCCTCTGCCAGCCATCGACGAGCACCCGCTTGCCGTCTCTCCCCGTCAGCCCGGCGCCGAGCGGAGGACGCGCGACCCACGCCCAGCGCAGCTCCTCGACGTCCTCGCGGGTGGGCGCGACGCCTGGGTCAAGGTGTTCTGGGAGGTCGGGGCGTGTGTGGACGAGGTGGGGCGGGATGGGGCGGGCGTGCACCTCGACGCGGGCGTGGAAGGCGAGGATGGCGGCGAGCGCGGCGGGCGGGCGGCCCATGGCGCGCCGGGTGCCGTAGTGCACACAGAGGATGGTGCTCGGGGGCGGGGAGAGCGAGTACGGGCCGGGTGGCGTGGGAAGGGTGGGAGGGGGGATGAGGAAGTGGTCAGGGGGCGCATAGAAGGGTGTGTATCGGAAGGGCGCGTAAATAAACGGTGTCAGCAGTCGCGTAATCGATTCGCGTTCTTCTGGAGTTTCCCGAAGGAGCGATTCTGCACAATTGTTAACATTAATTCGAAAAAAGGATTTATGATATATCCACCTTCACTGGTAAGCAGCCACAGCAGCCATAGCGCGTGTGCATTCACCTCGTCGTCCGACGGCCAGCCATCCTGTGTCTCTGCACTGGCATAAAGCCTCCTCGTCAACAGGCGCTTCACAAAAATATCTGCGCGCGCCCAGAGCAACATCTGCCGCGCATTCTTGCCGTCGTCCTCCATCATCATCACGACCCCAATCTGCAGCGCCTCTTCAAGCCCAATATCGCTCACATCGTCACCCCAGAGGCCGTCGCACACGCCCTCGTGGACGTCTCCGCGTCGAAACACGCGCAGCGCGGCAAGGTAGCGGTGCAGCTGGGCAACGCAGGCCCAGGCTGTTGGGCGGACGCCGCCGTGGCGGCGAGCGACGGCGGCAGAGTCGAATTTTTGGCGGAATATGGCAGCATGGAGGATGGGGTTGGTGTCTGGGGAGAGACGGGCGTTGAGGATGCGGGAGGAGGCCATGAGCGGGAGTAGGACGGCAGGCGGGCCGAGGGGTTCGAGGAGGGTGAGCTCGAGGGCAATGGCGTCGGAGAGTTCTTGTGGGATGGTGGTGATGTCTGGACGCATCGTGTGTTATCGCCTCTTGGAGAGAAGAGGAACAAAAACTATGACGGAGTAGAGTCAAATAAAGATTGGGTTTACATAGTTTTGCAGTTTCTGCCATGGCCTCGCGTCAGAATGCTAATCTGAGATAAAACGACAGAAAGAAAAAAGTGTAGCCACCATCTGGGAGTTCGAACTCCGGATTCTCACCATTAATTGTCTGGCTCGATTGCGATCAATGATCCACCAATCAACGATCAGATCTCGTAGATCGCGATCGCGATCTCCATCCTTTACTAATCGAGTAGTAATACGTCACCCTGTCCAACCCACGGTGAGAGGATCATCCAGTTTTGGTGACCACAGCGCTAATCTATCAAACGGTCACGAGCTATGAGCCGACTAGCCAGGCCACTGCAGCCCCCGCCTCATGCCAGCAATCGACGTATCCGTCGGCCTCGCATTACTCCGGGTATTATTTTCGATCTCGTGGCATAACAGGTATCATATTGATCAACTTGATCAGCCTCTACTTATCCAGACTCCAGTTTCACGGCGAACTCGTGCCCTGAATTCTCATCATCATCGCTCTTTTGTCTCATACAACCAAACTTTCTTTGAGCTGTGGCTAATTAAACAACAAACGCCAACCGTCCTGGAATCCCGATTCAACGTTGGCGCCGCTGCACCCCTATTCAAATCCAATTAAGGTAGACGAAGTTCATACTCATCTAATGTTGCGTGACTTTGAGTGACAAAGTACAGAAATCAACATAACAAATAATTGAGCTAGTTTCAAACGAATCGGCAACAGCCAATAATTTTTAAATAATGATTCCGAATTTTTGGCGGTTGCCGACTTTTGGAGACGTACTCTAGGCAGACGGCATCTTCAGTCGATGTGAGGAAATGTGCAAGGAAACTATACACGTGATCAGGACGCTGGGCACGGTGGGATATGCTAACCTCCCCAGTCACATCAAGTCACACTCTACCTTAGCAGCCGCCGTCTTTTATTAGCAGTGGCGGTACACGTGGGATGCCGCCGCACCATATTCATACCATCAATATGCATCCCATCGCTCCACAGTCCCCTTGCTGCAGTCGAACACGAAATAAAAATCAAGCACCCTGAGCGAGTGGAACGCAGTCATTCGACAAACGAATAGTAATACAACACGTCAAACGGAAAGGTGCTGTAACCAACTAAATACTAGCTGCTGAAGCCTGTCCTCATACGATTATATGACGCTCCACAAACTGCAGCCCGCAGCCCATTGCCCGCAACCTACAGCCCACCCATAAACCATGAAATCACAAAATCACGAACAGTGCCTGCCGTCGATGACACCCCAATTCAGACTATGCCAGTACCAAGTTGGCTGCGCAATCAAGATTGAGACGGAGAAGTACAAACAATTGGGGTACCCACCGGCATACTACCATCGCCCACCCCAGAACATGGTGTGGAGAGGGTGTGGCCTCTGATACTCTACAAAACAGCGGCACCGGTGGCGTATACGTAGATAACACGTGATGATCGTAATGGAATAAATGGCGCACCAGGGGTGTTTAATTACACAGCCGCCGGGCTAAATTGTCGCTCGTCGCTAGCCACGCCGCGCAGGCAGATATCCAAGCGACTTACAGCGGCTGCTGTGGTACACCACAGACTTACTACTAGTAAAGACTGGGCATAAATACGCTATTGGCCCTGGGACTCTGCCAGTGCGGCATATTCTAGACTCCGCGAACTGTGGCACTGCCGCATAAGGGCATAGAACAATGTGCCTGCGTACCACGTCTGCAGTTCCTGTTCGGGCGATGTGTAATTAGCGATTAACACTGCGGGAATTGAAAAAATACAAATCCATTCAACATATATTCCGACTATAATTGCCGATTTTATCGGCGAATTCCTGCAGTGTTATGAACGGGCAATCTAGTCCAGTGCAGCAGGGTGAATAAAAACCACTTCACGCGACAAAGGGTCCCACTGAGGCCTTAAATTCTTCCTGGCGACAACCCAAGTCGAGTGATCATGAATGCGTTATATCGAAGTCAGAGTCAGAGCCACCAGGGGAGCAGGGGAGAAGGACATAGTATATACTGAACCAGTGTGCGTGCTCGGAATGGTTAACGGTGCTTTCTTGCACCTGAAATGGGCTCGAGTTGGATTCTCAAAAACCACGAGTAGTGGCGCCGTGAACCACATATCCCGCTTATTGCACATCGGCACCCTGGACTGCTCAATCTCACGCGCTCTCCAGTGGGGGGGGGAGGACTCTGTACTATTCAAGAACATTATCAGCAATAAATACATCATTTTTGTTCATACTTAGATAGTGACACACGCCGCGCAGAACAGTTCCTTGAACTATCTAGGACTCGCTCACAGCCTACAGGCGAAAATCACAGCCAGGGCCCGAGCGACCAAACTAAATCTCGCTGCACGCCACCCGCCACTTGTCTTTTGTTTTTGCAACTCCGCGGCGGAGGCTATTCTCATCTGTGCGCACTACTGCACTATTATTATCAATAGAAGCACACATGTAATGCGCCCAGGGAGCTGCAGGCAGACGCAAATCAAGCAGGCCCAAGTAAGGCTTAGCGCCGTTCACCCAGCCGCGCGCGTCCAGCCAAGATTGGCTTTTGGCCACTGGTTAGCTTATGAGGCCAGCCCGCCACGATCATGATCAAACATCGTGGAGGGGTGACTCGTCACTCCATTTGCAATCTGGACAACTCAGGTTCATCGAGTGACTGCTCGGGCTGTTCGAGAATCAGGACTGCGGGGTTGTTTTCGGAGAGGTGTCGTATTAGCTGCACGGATTCATGTGCAGCAGGAGAATGTGCGGGTACGCGGGTGCTTTTTTTGAGGGACACTGGTGGGAGGGTCGGGTGTTGTCTTGGTGTGGGCACCCCGCGCATACACCGTTCGTACGAGCCTACGCAGGATTGTAGAGAGTCTGAGAATTCGAATCAAAGAGCCTCCCTGGGACGCTGACGTGTGGGTACGACAAGTCATTTATAGCAATGCCGCTGCGATAGCACCCAAGTGAATTTCAAATGGACTGAACGCGCGTGTTCAGATATCGACATCTTCATGCATTACAGGATCCCGAGTGCAAAGTCCGGGTCGCTTGTTCCCTGTTCAGACTTTGTACTTTGAAGCTCGAAGCTCGAAGCTCGATTTATTCCCTGATCCCGTCCCCGATCTCTCACTATTGGTAATTCATCAGGGGCCAGGTGATCTTTGTGGGTAGGGAAGGAATTCGAAAGAGGGAGGCTGCGATAAACGTAGGATGAAATGAGCGGGGTAAGTTTCAAGGAACACATAACTGGCTTCGACTCGGAAGATCGCCTGATCGCGTGTCCAACAGGTATAATTAGTTTTGGGGCATGAATATTATCGGAAGGATCCCCCGAAGATAGACGTCATGTTTTTATATACTTTTTTTTGAGGGTTTATAGCCTATTCAACAGTGGCCGTCGTTCTGATAGCGAGAGGAAGAACGTGGGTGGAGCATCAGGGCGGGCAACGAATAGCATTTCAGCGCGCCGACTAGGTTCCTCCGAGTCGTCGGAAATATCCAAGTGCCAGGGAGTTGGCCTCGCATGAAAAGGGCCGACAATGTAGGCTCGCAGCGCGCTTGTTAGGGTTGAGGAGATTGGCGGTTAGAAGTGCCAGATTATGTGGGGGACCCGGGACGGACGACTACCGAATCTGAAAACTGGAGATACTCAGATGGCCGATGTGTGCCCATGGTAGAGCATCGACAGATGTCAAAGGATCTGCTGGTGGAAAGAGATCTGAGGAGATCTAACAATGATATGGCTGGAGGGCATTGTATGAAATGCGAACATAGAACCTCCGAGTTCAGGAATAAGGCCTGGGTGTTCCACCAAAGATTCGAAGAGTCATAGCAACACGGGGGGAAAATCTGGTTTTCATCGTCCAGATTCAAATTCGGGTATCGTCGGCCGAGCTTTGATGCGGCAACTATTGAACAGCTCCAAGTCTTGCATCGAGAGTGTGCTGCAGCGAGTAGATAGATAGATAGATGGATAGATAAATTGGATTGTGGAATTGTAACATGTGATATGTGACAGTTCGCGTCTTGGCTAGGTCTCAAGTTGAAAGCTTGACTCTTGACTTGTCCGCCATGAGCTATCGAGTATTTGTGGGCACGCCGACACCCAGCGAGATGATAGCACGTTTCTTCAATACAAACCATTTTACTTAACCACGGGCCTCTCGATTGAATCGGGCAAGCTTGAGCAGAGCACATCACAAGCTTACAATCGCAAACGAATTGGACGTATCGAGTCCATTTGAACGTCACCTCTGGTGATACTGGCGGCTGCTGGCTACCAAAAATTGTTCATCTAAGACGCTTTTTGTTTGATGATCTAGGTGAAGACGAGGAAGAGCCACCTGTCGTGGATGATTGCCGTGTTGGTGTAGGTGAGCTACATTCGTAGACCCTTATCACCTCTCATAGGCGTAAGATGGACGGCATAGATGTTCAGGAACCAATGAATATATTTTACAAGTTTTCTTACGTACAGATATGTATGTGTTATACTAGTAGCAGTCCCGAGTTGGGCAGAGGTAGAGCCTAACGCTCAGACCGAAAAATTTCCTCCAAAAAGTCAACCTTCTCTGCCTATGCCGAGCTCAAAAAAGCACCCCAGCCGCCAACGATTACTGCCTCGCCGCCAAAAACACAGTCGGGCCCTGCAGCGCATGCCTCTCAACATCCTCCCACAGACCAATAACCCGCGCCGCCTGGACATCATGATCATAATACCTCGTATCCGCCCTAAAATGCGCCCTCCACTTCCCCGCCAACACCTGAAACAACGACAACGACCCAGGGCCCTCCACCGCGTCCGGCCAAAACGCCCTGCCCTCCCCGGCCTCGCGCGGGCCCGACCCCCACACCTTCCCATGCAGCCCAGGCGACACGTCCACGCGCGGCACGGGGCGCACGACGAGGCGGTGCAGCACGTCGCGGCTCGCGAGCGACACGAGGAGCTCCAGGATGGCCTCGACGGCCCCGCCGCGCAGCACGTCCGCCGGGTCCCAGTGCATGTTGTCCTGCAGGAACGCGTCGACGATCTCGGGGAGGCACGAGTGCGTCAGGAGGAGGTACACGCTTTCGTGCACGGGGTTGTCCGCCGTGCGGTGGGAGAGCCAGAAGGCGACGCCGCGGAGCGTGCGGAGGAGGGTGGACTCGAGGCGTGTGAGGAGCGCGGGGTCTGCGCCGGAGAAGAGGACGCTGAGCCAGGCGAGCCGCTGGGCGCGCCCGGGGCCGGTGGGGGCGGGGGCAGGGGCGGGGGATGGGTCTGGTGCACAGCGGTCCCGGGAGAACATGGACCGGATCTTGCAGAACCTCGCGCTTGGGGCCTGTTGCCCGGGCCCTGGTGGTGGTGCGAGTAAAGTGGGTATGCTCGCTTGGATGCTGGAGAGGTAGACGTGGTCGAGCGTCGCGAGGTGCACGTAGATCGCGATGGCGCGTGCGTGCGGGCAGCAGTTCTTGACTGCGCAGCGGTGCTTGCCGTTGCACTGTGGGCGGCAGCTGACGGGCGCGGCGCACCCGCGGCAGTGGATCGTGCGGCAGCTGGGATCTGGGCAGATGGCGTGGATCACGGCGGTGGAGGCGCGCGGACCTGGGGGTGCACGCAGCTGTTCGATGATGTGTCAGTATCAGTCATTGAAGCCTAGTGTATCCGTGTTATGTACTTACCCCAGGAATGGGCGTGTTGCAGCTCGAACACGGTATATCGTTGACAAGCAGCGGGAGACGGTGGATGCTCTCCTTGCCGTTCCGTTCGGGGATCGGCTGCCGCTGATGTGAGGCGGGACGTGGCTGCGACTGCGGAGGAGGCACGTTCGGCGCGCTCGATTGCTGTGGTGCGGGTGCTGGATCCGGAGGAGGAGGATGGGAAGGCCTCGGCTGCGGGTGTCTCGCAGCCTGGGGGAGCGACCCCATCGACGATATCGACGACGGGCTACCCGCCCTCGCCGCCCGACGCTGAGTCCGCGACGCCGCTCGCGCCCCACGAGCAGCTGCATTTTCTGCACTTTGGGCTCCCGGCGCGGGTGCAGGTGGGACCGGTGCAGCCTGAGCTCCAGGTATGGGTCCAGGCGCTGCCCCTGCACCCGGATTTGCTGCTGCCCCTGCCCCTGCTGGATCCTGGGCCTGGCTCGCGACGCTCCTGCGCTGATACGTAACCTCTGGCGGCGCCTCCTCGCTGACATTTGCACACGGCGGCGGGGACGGGGACGAGGACAGCGGGGTGTTCGTGTTCGCGTTCGTGTTCATGTTCATATTGGTGTTCGTATTGGTGTTCATGTTGACGTTCATGTTCATGTTCATATTCGTCGCGGACTGGTGGCTAGCTGGTGTACGGGGCGTCTGCGGTGGGCGCACGAGGCCGGGGTGGTGCCATGGCGTCGATAGCTGGCCTGTTCTGCGTGCGTGCGTGCGGGAGCCGCGAGTCCTGGGTGTGGTGGTGGAGGCGGTGGCCCCAGCGGGTTGGGTGGGGGTTGTAGTTGCAGTTGCAGTCGCAGTCGCAGTTGCAGTTGGAGGTGCGGTAGCAGTTGTAGCGGGCGGTGCAGCGGGCTGAGGGGCGTTCGTGTGTTGGTGGGGCTGGGAGGCAGGCGGTGGTGGGTACGGAGCTGGTGCTGGTGTGCGTAGTGGGGGGTGAGGTGTCCCTGGCGCGGGTAAAGGTGTTGTTGCACCTGCAGCAGCATTTCCGGCACTAGCGGGTCGCTGGCCCGACCGCGGGGTTCTTGGGCTCGACAACGGGATCCGAGGTCTAGACGTAGTCGAGTGGTGGCGCGCGCTTGCCGGCGTATGCGTCTGCAGGAGCACCGACGAGTGCATCAGAGGCGGACCCCGAAGAGGACCAGCAAATGTCGGTGGTCGTGGGCTCCCTGGGATGGGAAGTTGTGCCGAGGAGGACGCCGGGCGCCTGTTACTGTTACTCACGGATGCAGGTGCCTGCCTCTGCGCCTGAGGGGGAATGCCAAACGTCGGTGGTCGCGGACTGCCTGGAATCGGAAGCTGGGGGGCAGAGGACGCGGAGTGCGCAGTGGCTGCAGATGTCTGCCCACCGCGACGCGCTTGAGGCGGGGGAATGCCGTATGTCGGTGGCCGCGGGCTGCCTGGAATGGGAAGCGGGGCCGAGGAGGACGCTGGGCGCCCAGACGTCCGTGCCTGCGTCTGGGTTTCACGAGTGGCCGAGTGGCGGAGGGGCGTGCTGATACTCGGGGCATACGTGTTGGCGTTGGGGCGCTCGGGTGCTGCATGCATGGGAATGTGGCGGGGCGCTGGAGAGGGCGGTGTCGGCAAGAAACTGCCAGTGGCCACTGGTTCCCGAGGTCGGGCTCTGAATGGACCTGGTAGTGACCCGAGGGACGATATCGATGATGCAGACGATGCAGGTGATGCACCGCGTGGGCTGGCTGGGCATCGCAGCTGTGCGCCGGCGGCTCGAGGAGAGGGCTGGACTGCTGCTAGGTTCAGGTCTCTGACAGGTGGCCGGGGCGTCGTGTGCGGTGGTGTAGCCTGGTCAGTCGGGAGCTGGTGAGCCCGTGAGCGTGCTGCAGGAGATGGATTGCGGCGCTCGTTGGACTCGCTTTGGCGGCGCGAGATGGGCCGCATTTGGAGTACGCCTTGAGCGGGGCGCGGGGTCTGCAGGAACCGTGCATCGTAGTTGGTGAATGGCTGTGGCTCGCCGGATTCTGAAGGTGGCGTCGGGGGAATAACGGTGATTCCTGGTGGCGATAAAGCTTGCGAGCGCACGGAGGCCATATTATCGACGGGGCGGCGGGGATGGTACCAGGATTGAGAGAACCTGGTGCAGTGGCAATACCGGTGTTGGGATATGTGACATTGCTATGCAATGGTGTGTGCTATATACTGATCTTGCGTGGAGACGATCATTTCATGCAAAGTCGAGAAACGACTCACTTGAGGAGACTATTGTACTCTGGACTAAATGACAAAAACAAGGTGAGTGTATATCAGATCGGGCGTCGGCTAATATCAATTGTTGCACGCCCACAAGGACACATTGGGACCTACACACTCGGAAGTCTCCGAGTCTTGTTCGTCGAGAATACAAGGTGGAGATTTGCAGTTACGATAGTCGTGCCTTGTCGTGGAGGAAGATCTCTCAGTGCCATGGGCTCGTCGAGACCCAAGTCGACTGTGCTCGTCACGATTGTGTTCCGACCAGCCTTGTCAAATTGGGACACGATAAGAGTCAATTGGAGCAATAGGCCAGGGGTTTTTTCTTTCCGATTAAATCTGGTAATTTTGATTTAGATTGAGAATCGAGGAAGGAGTAGCCGTGGGAATATTGATATGTTATGTCAAACAAACATGAGTCTATGGGTTTGCAGTAAACGTCCACGACGGCCAGCAAACAGCGACAAGAGAGGACAAGAATGGAAGACGGTACGTTCTCAGCATCAGCCACACCGACCACGAGTCCCCGCCAGCGTCCGCTACGATAAATACAACCACCCAGCCTCAGTTCGACTCAGTTTCACCCAACATTCATGCAAACGCTGGCTCAAGGCCAGCCAGCACACGGCACACTCACCGTTCCTCCACCGTCTCATATACTCTACTTTCTTTTCTCCCGACGTGCGAGCCCACCTCAATCACTCTTTTGTACATCCCTGTCGGCCCCACGTCGTTCACTTACCGCTTTCTCACCGCCACGCCCACTTCACCTGACCTGACCTGACGCCCCTTTCGCTTTCTCCCCGTCACCAGCCTGGCAATCCAACCAAGACATAGCACCCACCAGCGGCGGCATCAGCATCCCAGCCCACGACGCTGCGAGCAACGGCACCGCCATGGTCACCGACGAGCAGGGCTGGGGCTCCAACGCCGCCAATCCCGACCGCGAGCGTGACGCCCCCCGTCGCTCGAGCAGGAGCAGAAGCCCCGGCCCTCCCCGCGATGCCGAGAGAGGGTCTGTCCACGCCTGCGTTGTCGGTGTCGTAAAACGCTGATGCACATGTCTATGTCTATTTATACAGAAGTAATCCAGGCAACAACCTGCATGTCTCCGGCCTCAGCCACAAAGTCGACACCCGCGAGCTCGAGGCGGCGTTTGCCAAAATCGGCCGCGTACGTCCACAGTTCAGTCCGCTCTCATGTCACTCAATGCCTCACGTCCCACGCAGGTCAAGAAAGCCTCGGTCATGTACGACCCGCACACGCGCGAGTCGCGAGGCTTCGGCTTTGTGACGATGGAGACTGAAGAGGAGGCCAACGCCGCCATCACCGCGCTCAACGCGACCGACCTGATGGGCAAAACCCTCAACGTCGAAAAGGTCAGCTCCCACCGCAGCTCCACCCACCCACATCCACACACTCACACACACTCCTCGTACATCACCTAGGCCCGCCGAGGCCGTGCACGCACACCCACGCCAGGGCGGTACTACGGCCCACCCAAGCGGAACGACTGTGAGTCCCCCTCCCCCCGCTCCCCCTTCTCGCCGTAGCAACGCTAACATGACCAGCCGGGCCAGTCGAACGGCCCTACGATCCGCGCCCGTACGACAGCCGCTACTCGCGCGACTACGACGACCGGGGCGGGCGCGGTGGCGGACGCGGGCGGTACGACGACCGCCGGGACTACGATCGGCGGGACTATGAGCGCGGACACCGCGACTATGACCGGGGCGACCGCGATAGGGAGCGTGGCGACCGGGGGTATGGGAGGGACTATGAGCGCGGTGATAGGGGAGAGAGGGGGGGCCGTGGGGGGTATGATGACAGGAGGCACTAGGGCCTCTTTCTCTTTGTCCTGTTGGTGATGGCCCCCGCACCGTAGATTTGCGGTGGTGAAAGTGGTCTGTTGGCGTAAGCATTTTCACTATTTTTCGTAAGAGTATCTGCAGCTTGCGTGTACCAACTGTCTTATTTTATGTGACTCCATTCCAGTTTACTGTCATAGACTTTATCTATATAACCTAGGCTCCTTGCCAATCAGCAAGTTTCAACGTTCAACATCGTCGCTGGACCAATATTGGCCACGTGACCTGACAAACGCATTTGAAGTAATGGTATAAACTTCTATACTTCTTGACTTGCATATCAAAGACTCTTCAGTAAAGTGCTCTCCATGCCCATGCCCTCAATTTCAGGACCTTGCTGTGAAGCACCAAGAACTCAAACTTGGATCCCTATTCGTATATTTGTTCTCCGTAAAACAAAGAACGGACCGTGTGGTCACCCTCGTGGGTCTTTGTGGGCGCACATACCCTAAAAGGTGCTCAGATCATGATTCACCGTATCAGCCTGTATTCCGATTGGGCTCGAGACAAGTATACATGGGCTGTCAGGAAGACTCACGATGATGCGCGATGATGTTGCGCTTTCAAACCGCGGGAGCTCCGCGCACCGTCAGCCGTGCACACGATATTGCTGTAGCTCGTACTTGCAGCCTGTGATCAGTGGCCACCCCACCACAGCATTTGCACGATGCGGGCCCCGGAAGGCTGGGTCCCCTTTGCCCTTCAAAGCTTCACCCTTCACCCTTGCCCTCTCTCTCCGCTCTTGATCTCAGAGGACCACCTACCACTATCAAGGAGTAACAGCAACGGGCAACGTCGTTGTGTTCTTTCCAGCACTACATTTCTTCGACTCCGCGAGTCGTGCGGTCTGTTTTAACGTTAAACGTTTGACACAATAGACTGAAACGCTTATCTTTGGTGTTCCAATTTGGATTATCGACTCTAGGTTTTCGCTTGATCCTCCGTGCCACTCGACATAAAACATAAAACATAAAACATAAAACATAAAACATAAAACATAAAACATACCCAGTCCGCGATTGGCGACGCAGCGCCGTGCTCGTACCTGCTGCACACCCACTTGGCTTTGCACCTTGCCCTACCGGAATCAGAGTATGAGTATGTCCTCACACACACAACACACCGAATCAGCACACCGACAGTCCCTCGGCCTCGAGCTCCGCGCGCTCCTCGTCGCGCAGCGGCCAGTACATATCATCCTCGTCGGGCCGCAGCACCCTCGCATCGCACCTGCTAGGCTCGTCGACTCTGCTTCTAGTAGCTGGCGTGGAATAGGAGCTGGATGGGGCGTGGGGAGAGACGTTGTCCCGCCGGAAGCAGAAGATGACGATCAGGATCAGGATCAGGATCAGGATGGGAATGCGAGGATCGTCGAGGTGGAGAACGAGGACGGGGACGGGGACGGGGACGGGGACGACGTGCAGGCGCAGGTGCAGGTGCAAGTAGAACCCTGGACGAGGAGGCCGCTACCTCAAATCCCTGTGCTTGCGGGTGTCGCGACCTCGGGTGGGGGCACGTCGAGGTCTCCTGGTAGCGACGGGGAAGCCCAGCGGCACGCACCCCCGCCGCCCCCGGCAGGAGGGACCGGCGTTCCTGAAGGTGCATCCCGCGCCACACCTCCTGTTATCGTTCTTGTCCCTCCTCCCCAATCCTCCGTCCTGGAATCAACACAGGACACGTCAGCGCAAGGCAGCGAGCACCCTGGGCCGTCTTCCGTGCCCACAGCCCCACGAAGCGCTCAGTATGCCGCGACTGAATCCGGCACTGAGATTCCAGAACCAGAAACGCAGCGAATGCCGGGCGCAGAGTACTATACGGAGTACTTGCCAACGCCCGCCTCGCAAGCCTCCCGGGGCGCTCGCGCTTTCCAGGGTTTGGGTAGCGATACTGCGACGCCCATACCGAGCTCAACACCTCTCCCTGCATCATTGTCCGCACAAAGCACGGCAGCGGCGACCAGGAGACCTTCGACCCGTAACAGGCCAGCACGAGCGCCAGAAGGCGCACGCGCACGACAGAGGGCTTCACGATCTTTACGATCAACTAATACCCCTCAACTCGAAGTCCCCGGACCGACCCCGATTCGCACCGCCGTAGATGTAGATCGCGTGCCGCCCGCCCCACCGCCAGAGATTCACACTCCTGCTACCGGCATGCCACAGCAGCGTGGCGCACGGGGACAGGCTCCTGCACGCACATATACCACCACAGCGCAAAGGGGAGAAACACAACGTCCGCAGAATCCTCCCAGAGCACAGCGCACGCGTTTCTCCGTACCCAACTCCGAGTCGCGTCGAGAACAGCGACGCCGGAGTCGCGCCCGGCCTGATGCAAGCGCTGTGCCCTCCCCACCCAACTCGCCGCCGCCTGCAGGCAGACCTGCGCCGCAGCTCATATATCATCGGCCGACAATTCGGGTCGCCGAGGGAGAGGCTGGTGGTGCGGCTGGTGCTCGTTCGCGGGCGGCTGGGCGGCAGCGGACATCGAGTCTCAGGCGACCTTCGGGTGCTTGGGCTGAGCGGCTCGCGGGAA
The DNA here is from genome assembly GCA_018282025.1 of Sphagnurus paluster. Classification (NCBI taxonomy): domain Eukaryota; kingdom Fungi; phylum Basidiomycota; class Agaricomycetes; order Agaricales; family Lyophyllaceae; genus Sphagnurus; species Sphagnurus paluster. Next base: position 19,637 of record JABCKI010005738.1, read on the forward strand.
ATCAGACTGCGGCTCCTCGTGCAGCACTGAGGGCCCGACATGTAGCAACGGCTTTGAGAGAAAATCAGGATCCAGCTTCTCGTTCAGCGCCAGTGAATGATGCCCAAGCCGCGGGAAATCAAAGTACTACGCCTGGATCTTCTGTGGGGTCGTTTCCGCTACCGACAGTACAACAGTCTTCAACATCGTCTCGTCCAGATACTGCGGCCAACGCTCCGGCGACAAACCAGCCAGCCCCTCCGCGGCGGCCTATCCCAGAACGAGATGGCAAAGAGAGCATCCACCGACTTCCCCTCCTCGTCAATGAAATGCTATGTTCGAGTTGCAACACGACCATCCCTGCCGTGAGTTTTGGACTCTCGTACAGAACAGCCACTAGACGCCTCTGTTAATGCCGTTGTCTAGTTGCACACGCCCCCGGGGCACCGTGCCTCTGCAGCCGTTATCCACGCGATCTGCCCACAGCCCAATTGCCGCACCATGCATTGCCGCGGCTGCGCGTCTGCCGTACGGTGCAGGCCACAATGTGACGGCAAGCACCACTGTCGTGCGAAGAACTGCTGCCCGCAGTCACGCGCCGTCGTGATCTACGCTTACCTTTCGAGCTTGGATTTGTTTTACCTAAAGAGCTTCGACGACTCTGCGCATGACGTAGACCCCTCGACGCCGACGCCGACGCCAGCCCACGTGCCCGCGGAAAGCGCCACCCGTGACCAGCGCGTGCGTTGGCTGAACGCCCTGTTCGCGGGGTGCGACCCCAACGCGCAGGTGCTGCGCAAGTTCGAGAGGGCACTCCTCCGCACGCTAAAGGGCGTGAACTTGTGGCTCGGGCACGTCTCCGCGAACAGCCCCATCGACGACTCGGTGTACCTGCTGCTATCGCATTCCTACCTGCTTGAGATCGTCCAGACGTTCCTCGAGGATAACCTGCACTGGGACCCTGGGTATGTGATCCGCAGCGATATGTTCGTCGAGGTCCTGCAGCTGCTGCTGTCGCTCGGCAGCCGCGATGTGCTGCATAACCTGGTGATGAAGCCGTTCCCTGCGATCCATGCCTCGCCGGGGCTCCATGCGAAAGTGTGGCGTCCCGAAGAGTTGAACCAGTTTCTGCCGGATGGACACGAGAGGTGTCTTTTTGCGACGTTTTCGGCGCAGTGGAGGCGCCATTTTGGAGTGGATCGAAGGTATTATGATCGTGATCAGCAGGCGGGGCGTGTTATTCGTCTGTGGGAGGAGCTTGAACGTGTTTCTCGTGAAGGACCAGTCGTTTTTAGCGGCAGATGACGAGAACTCCCAGTGCTAGATATACAGTAATGATCCCACTATTATCATGATGTTATTATACTTATGGCCCATTTTTGTTCACGCAACTCTATGATGCAAGCGAAAGGTGATCGGGTGAGTACAAAAAACCTGTTCTCGTGTGCCACGAAAGGCACTGCCCTGGAGATAATAACGGCCTTGGTTTAAAGGATCTAACGGCGAGACTCTTCGTTCACCAATCCCTGCGCTGAAATCCCAACTTCATCAACTCCCAATACTCACCCTTCCGTTACTTCAAGGGCTACATATTTTCAAGACGTTCTAGAATGGATAAAAATTATCTATATGTTGATCATAGGTCTATAATTGTCGGACAACGACAAGATCGAGGGGACTTTTTGTGGGATACAAAATTTCCGAATCTGCTTCGCACACCTCCACCTCCACGACTCGGTAACAGGGTTCTAGAAGAAAATCACCCACCAACAGAACAACTTGGTAGCATCCCTGAAAATTCTCCTCGAGTATTAGCCAATTGCGTTTTCCTCGGTTTATTCCAGGCAAAATGTCCTGCCTGTGATAGTCTCGATACCAGTCTCCACAACGATTTTGAAGACAGTCGTTCAAATATAGCTTGTGACGGACTCTTGCACGTCGTGAGTTTCGCATCTGCAAGTTGTTCTTATACACCCTATTCCCAAGCCTCAACTATCGGTATTTCCAGACTTCACAAACCGAGGATTATTCCAGGTTGCTTGTAGCATGCAGGTATAAACACGACCACTGGGCCAATCTACGCTGTCGCGGATGTATAAGGCCCATCCGCCCCACAAATGAAGCGGACGTTTTATACCAACTCAGACTCTGCTGCCCCGAGGTCCGGGTGATCGCCATCTTCGAAAGTCTTCGCGAGCTCGATAGTTTCTACATCGACGAAGTGGAGCAATTCTGCAAGCAACCTGGGTTTAACGGCCCCACTGCTCAGGTGTCCGTTGATAGACGGATAGAATCTTTCTGCCACGCCCTGGATTTCAAGGAGTGGGCGGCCCGCCCGTCATTCAGGATGGATTTCCAACTCCAATTGTTAAAAGCTCTTAAAAGCATCAACGTATGGATGCAAACGCCGTTGGACACTTGTAGAGATCACACCATTCTTGCCCTATTCCGAACATCGCTTCTACTCGAGGCAATCTATGTGTTCGTGAAGAGCGGTGTTACCTGGCAACTATTTGCCTTGTCCTGGCAGACAAACGTTATACCATTCGGGCCCATACCTAACTTCGGACCCGATACGCTCCACTTCCCTAGTGTCCTCGAAGTCCCACACGACACAATTGATGCCTATTGCGAAGTTCTACATAGCCTCATGTACGAGATCGACTGGTTCTTAATTATTCTGGGAAATTACCCATCCATGCGTCATCTTGTCAGCTCAAAAACTATTGTGCCGATGGAATCTCTGGGAGTCGAGAATTGGCTCCAAGTTAGCCTCATGTCCAGGTATCAGGAAAACGAGAGGTGGAAGGTGCAGGAGTTTCACGAATCTATTCTAGGCCTTTTTTTGGAGCGATGGGACACATAGTATGGCATTAACGACTTACGAGTATTGGATGACAACGGCAGAACTTACCAGTGCTGGGGCGCAGCACTTCCGGAAATGTTGGACTGACGTGTATATGATCAAGGTAGCGAGCGCGGTTAATGGACGCTGATAATAAGTACATGACAAGGTACCAATGTTTGGCCAGACAGTCTGATGGGCTGGGAGCTGAAATTCGGGAGTCTGAAGACTGCGAAGTTTTTAGGAGAAAGGCAAAATATTCCGATGATTTGAGTGAGGAGAAAGAATTACAATTAAAACTAATTGGTCTGCGCAGCGCGATCCGCAATGAGTTGGGAAAAAAAACACGAGAGCAGTGAGAGAGAGAGTGTGGCAAACCTGGAGTCGAGAGACTCTACTACGAAGCACATACACGCAAATATAGTACACTAGGTAAGTAATCGAATGCAGGCGGGTGAGCGTGCGTGCGGAACAGTGGGGGGTACAATTACAATAATGCAGAAGATAGGTGTGGATATCTAGGTCGTGGAACGAAACAGCAAGCAAGCAAGAAGCGATGTTTTGGTAGATAGGCAAATAGATGGTAGAATGTCGTCGGACTGGCAATAGCAAGGTCGATAAGCAGGAATAGGTCAGTATATAGATAAAAAGGTCAACCGATCATGGAAGTAAGAGGTGATGGTTCACGAAATGGTTGCCGCTGGTTACTCGCCACCGCCTGCAAGTTCTAGGATGAGTCTGCACGCGACGTCCATGAAGACGAAGGGCGATACGACCTCATCCTCCTTGATTGCGGCTCCATCCTTTTCTTTAATGGAGCGTCCAGACTCGCTGCTTCCATCGCAGAAATTGGGATCTGGTACTGCCATGTCGAAGCGGCCTGCCCCAGGTTCTGTGGACGCACGATACGACTTCTTATGGTGGAAGTCGACAAGGTAGTTGATTGAGTCGACCATATAGAGCTGCAGGTTCATTAAGACCTATGCATACATGTAAGCAAATGAGTAGAGTTTTGAACCAGAAAAGTTAACTCACGACAACATCCTCCACCCTAGCCCGTGTCTCGACAAAATAGATGCCCGCAGCCGCTTTCAGATCCACACCACCATCCCCATCCAAGCTCCGTACTCTCTCGATTCCGTTCGCACCGCCGCCACCACGCTTCGCCCTCAACCCACCTAAACCACCAAGGTTCTTTTTCTCCTTCCACTCCATCCCCAGTGCCTTCAACGTGCGATATATTTCAAGCATCACTTCCATTGGTGGGCTGCGACTCCGGATACCGAAATGCCACTTGGTCTTGTGCGCCTTCTTTTCGCGGCCGCCGCTTGCCCCTGCTCCACGCCGAGCAGATACATATGACGTGAGGTGATGCTGCTCCGGGAGCTGTTCAGGAAGAGACGAGTTGAGAACAGCAAAGCTACTGATTTCCGAGTTGTCTGGCGGCGGAGGGGTAAAGTCAAGCCCATCATCCACAAGTGCCTCCTCGTCGTCCTCGTCGTATTCGCCACTGAACTCTGCTTCGAAGGGGTTCTCCTGAAGCTCGCCACCCCCAGGTGATAGGGCGCTCGGTGAAAGAGCATTACGGGGCTAAAGAGAGGTGAGATTTGGTATGTGAAAAGGACTGTGGAGGGCTCACGTCCATAGCAGCAAGCTGGGCGTCTCGTTCTTGTTCGGCGAACTCGGCCACTTGCTACAATGAGCGCTGGTGTATGAATAAGAAAAGGAGAACTCACGATCTTTTCCATGGCGGCGCTTGTCCCGGAGCAGCATGTACGCGACCTTCACTGCATTTCCCTGCAAGCCGTCATCGCGTCTCAGGCACTCCCAGATGTCGTCCTTCGTAACACCAGTCATGCGCAGAGCTAGCTCGTCAATCACGTCCTCCTCTATCCGACCAAGCCCCTCGATGATCTCAAAGTCGAGTAGGACCTTTGGCGGGGTCACGAGTGAGCTGAGTGTCCCAAGCACAGGCCCAGGTGGCGGCGGAAGCGGCATGAGGTAGCGCGGTAAGTCGGTTGTGAAGAATGGGTGGTTGGTAATGTCCGGAACCGTAATGCGCTTGACTGGGTCAATAGCGAGCATCTCGGTAATGAGATTCTTTGCATCAGGTGATAGGAACGCCGGCATATGGTATAAGCCCTCTACAAATACTTGGGTGAGCAGAAGGACGCATAGCCCATCGAAAGACGCACGGTTGATTTTAGAGAACAGCATCTGGACATCCTCGTCCTCGAAAGGAAGTCGCCCACACAACATCACGTAGAGGATCACTCCCGAGCTCCAGACGTCGATCTCCGGTCCCGCATACACACCTCCCCTGATGACCTCGGGGGCGGCATAGTTTGGGCTTCCACAACTGGTCGTGAGGAAGTCACCATCGGTCATTTCGTTTGACAGACCAAAGTCTGCAATCTTCACATTCAGGTCATCGTCGAGCAGGACATTCTCTGGTTTGAGATCGCGATGAACAATTTTGAGTCGGTGTGAGTACTCGATGCCGGAGATGATTTGCTGGAAGAAGCGCCGGGCCTGGTGTTCAGGCATGCGACCGTTGGCAACGATGTAGTTGAAGAGCTCGCCGCCTGCATACTCAAGTACAAAGATGATGTCTGTCGGTGTAGAGATGACTTCGTATCTGAAGAATGGTTAGCGTAAGAACGTCATAAGAATAAATTGATGTACAATTTGACGATATGGGGGTGTCGGAGAGTACGCATGTACTCGAACTCGCGTCGTACACGAGTCTTGGTCTTCTCCCGATGGATAACGGCCTTGGATATATACTTCATGGCCACTCTGTGCCCAGTGATTGTGTGCGTCGCCACTAGGGAAATTCGATCCGAGGCTCAGTCTGAATTTATCAGAGAGCCGGTCTGGCACTTACTCTTCACCTTCCCGAAGGTGCCTGCTGCTATATTTTGGATGACAGTATACTCCCCCAGCTTTGAAGGGGGGTACTGGGGGATTTCGTCGCTCATTTTCCGTTGCGCTAGACAGAGCGAGATGGTGGTTTGGGGTATAATTCTGTCCTGTCTTGTTTGGATCCGAGCCCAGGTCGGGGTTAGGGGTCCGTTTTCGCTCGGTGCCAATCTTATCTTATAAGGTACAGATTCTCCGAGGGGCGTGTTGGAGACTCCAAGTCATATGGTCAACTATACAAACCATATCATTAATTAAACTGTCAATCAGAAGGAAAGAAGACAATGCCTACTTGATGGCACGAGAAAGCGACATCCAACAATTTGTCTCCGACTCAATGACTTTTGTCTCCGACTCAATGACTTCAGAGACGGTATCTGACATTCACGCCAGACTCTCAGGTTTGCTTCAAGTTGAGAAGATTACAGGGTCAGCGGTTCAGCGTTGACCGGCCCAGGACTAAATTTCCAGATTGGATCATAAGAATGGAAGTTATTAGTTCTCAATATCGGGAAACTATTGAACACACTTTTTTGCTTGTGATGGACGGCCATTCGAACGAGCCGCGCTCCGCCACCAGGGATGATGTAGGAAACATATTTCCGATTCAAGGAGACGCAAGGTGAAAGTACATTCTCCATATTTTGGGTTTCCTGGGTGTTATACCCTATCAGAGTGGCCACCCGGCAAGAGATGGGAAGAGACGTTGAAGAACCAAGAGTCTGCTATCGTGAACTGTAGTCCTTGCGCAGCTAACGAGGCTTCACCAGTGCATTCAGAACGGCTATGCCCTCAAACAACTTACGGCGAAGAATATATTGTTATCATCCCTATGGCTACTAAGTAGTAGATGCACAATATTGATCACTCGCCAAAGCTCACATCTCTTCCATCAACTGAACTTCTTTCTGCCAAAACAGAACAAAAGGAAACACTCACCTGCGCCCGAACCCAATTTTTCTTTCGACACCCTCATCCCTATTTCATTATTTCACATCCCCTGGGGATCTTTTGACCACGCCACCGCTGTTACGCGGGCAACATAAGCTGCCTTCTTGAGCGGTGGCGCTGACCCCCGTGCCCCGATAAAGGAGCCCCTAGGCGCCCCAGCAGCCGGTGCCGAGTCCCACCCACACATCTAATGTGCCAGCGTATCGCTCAGAAGTGTATACATGGCATGCGGGGTGACTACACGGTTTGGGAGTTTTGTTCGGTCAACGGGTGGGGGTGATGGCTGACGGTCTGGACAAAAATGAAATACTACGATGTTAAGGTTGCTGGGTGACTCGGCGGAGCAAGGCGAACTGATGGGCAGATTATGCTCCAGTGATCGAAAGGCGGGCAGGTGTGGAAATGCATGTTGTCGCCACTGCGCGTGGGTTACACGTGTATCATTTCTTGGATCTATGGAATATGCATAGCTCGCACCTCTACTGCCCTTCGACACGCAAAACGTCATCGAGTATGATTACTTGGTTCTGACTTGCAAGAGTAGACGCTGGCCGCAGTTTCAAAGCTATGCTGAAGTTTGATGCCTTGGCCCCGCTGAACTGCTGATATATTGAATCTTCCAAGTTCCACAAGAACATACCAATTTTGACATTATATAAGCTGAGAGGAGAAAACGTTAGTTTAAGTGAACGGTTTAGCTAACGAAAAACGACAAGAAATACCTTCTATCCAACGATTTCGTATTTCGAGTCAGGATTTTCAATATTATGTACCTTTAGGAATTCCTCCCGGTCTTCATTGTGCTTCTCGTAGAGCACCTCCATCAACTTACGATGGCCTTCAAGTAACCGAGTCGTCAACGCCATAGCGGTCTGTGGAGGATCCATCCCCTTGCTATCCATGAGAATCCCGTGCAGGTCTTCGCACGTCTCCCGTATTATTCGATATGCCTCCTCCTTAAGCTTTCCTGTAAGAGCGCGGACTACGGCGAATAAGGCCTGCCAATGCCATATATTTAATGGGTTGTTTCCATCTGTAATGCTGCAAAATTGCTGGTAGTACGCGCAGATGGAGTTGAAATCGGAGGTCTCGATAGATGCATATTCCGTATCGAGACGCTGAACGAGAACAAGGAAGCACAATATCTGTTTCTTTCTGTCCATCACAGAAAACTTAATGTGCACGTTGTAAAGTGTCGAAGCAACCAAAGCACCTAGTTTGAAGCACACTCAGCCATTACAATCAAAAATGTTCTATACGACAGGTTCGCACCGCAAAAAAGGCCATTGACTTTCGAACGGGGCGTCCCATCCTTCCTGAACCACATTTGTGCCCACCAAGTCGCCCGGCGCGCAGGTGTTTGAATTTCAATACGCGGAGAAAGATGAGAAATATATCTAGCCGTTTTCGGTCTCAACGCATTTCGATAGAAATGAACGAATGAGCGGGACGCTGTCCCATGGGCAAGCATGGGGTTGAAGCGAGGACGTTAACGTTATGAAGTGGCTCCGCCAGTGGTGGCTGCCGGTGGTTGTTTTTGTTTGGTGGCTGTGCACTTGATCAGCGAAATGTCAAAAGCGATCGGCGCCCTGAGTCCTCCGCTAGAGAACTTGGAAGCTTGTCTCTCCGCCTTCATTCGCATTAAAATGGGATTTACGCCCTGATTTAATGTACCTTCAAGCCATGAAAAGCGTAGACTATTACAGGGCGACGCAATATGAATTAAGAAAAAAGACTGACAGACTGATGCTTGAGTGTGACAGTCAGATCACCTGAAAGGGCGTGTTGGGTATTGAGATGATGGTCAACATGTTAGGTTGGTGGGAAATTCGTGTTCAAACCCTAGAATATCATATCTGTCACATCATGTTTTTGAGATATTGAGTAAAAACCAAAATTTAAGAGATATTCCAGCAACTTGAAGGACGGCTAATGCGGTGTCGTAGCCTTTCTCATAACCCATTGCGAAAAGGGCGCACCATGCAGGAAGATGAATCAAAGTCTTAGTGCCCCACTCGCTGCGGACCCCACTAGCGTGCCTCTGGAGCCTCTGAGACCGACGCGCATTTCGTCCCCCGGAACAATAAAAACCTTGGCAGAGTAATAGTATGCCAGGGACCGGTGTCTCACACTTGAAAAAGTGACATTGATAGCGATAGTCGTTCCTATACACAGAATAACAGTGTGGATTGTAGGATGATTCTGGAGCCTGTGAGACCTCTGTGCATTTTGTCCCCCGGAAAAGATAAAAACCCTGGCAGAGTACGCCAACCAGTGTCTCACACTTGCATGGATGGCGATGGCGATGGTACCCCACAATGCTTCCTAAAAAAAAAGAAAAAGCGGAAATTCAGTATTATGACACGCGAATCGCATCATCACAGATGAACGGAGAAAGGTTCAAGCGCAGATGCGCCACTAAGCAGTGAGATTTGCTTCCGTGGGTCGGCACCAAGCCAGGGAACTACAAGGGAATTCAAGCAAATTGGAGTCGAGTGCTAGCGACCAATTTCTGATTAAAAATATGGATGCCGTTTGCTACTGCGATTGGTTGTTGCCAGGCAATCAGCGAACCCACTGACAATTTGGCAGTGATCGACAGGTGTACGCCACACAACGCAGTGCCGACGCTCGATGGTCGGTCGATTCGGGGTATAAGCGACGTTGAACATTAGGTATTTGGTAAGATGTGATATTTCCTATATCAACTCCCGGGTCTTGATTTTTCTTTTTCTTTCCGAACCTTGATGACAATAACGAGGAGACGTAACGATGTATTTTTCGTTTAGATCCGCGCTGATATAGGGGAATGTGGAATAATCGATGGAAGGTCAGGGTGGTTTATGCAGACCGACGCCGATTAGCCAACAAGATCCGGTGAACTGAGCCCGCAGTGGGCGGAGATGGTCTGCACTTGAGCGTCTAGGGGGCCCTGCGGGCAGCTGTACACCAACCTTCCGCGGTGTTTCCGAGTACTTTCCAGAATATACTTATTTAGAAATGCAGATCTGCCACACGAAGGACGCGCGGATGCTGCAGATCAAACAGCGTGTTTGAAGATAATCGAAGGAAAGCCCATCTGACAGCGGGGTGTGAACCACTGAAAAAAACATGGTCTGTAGATAGAAAAGATGCCCACTGTTGTTTCAGAATAAAGCTGTACTCAATACTACTTACCCAGCGTACGATAGAGAAGAATTCTAACATAAGTCGAATGTCGCCGAGAAGCCGCTCAGCCCTGGGTCAAAAAAGCAGGGTCGTATGTTTCGTTTAGAACCAAATTAGGAGAAAAATGGACAAATCCACAAATTGAATCCAAGGCTATATGCTTATTTTCAAAATTTATATCGCTACCACCTGGAATTCACTATTGGGAGAAATTTTGGACCCATTCGAAAAAGAGCGCGGCAAGTGCCGAAATTAAGCGAACGGCAGAAACGGCAGGGACGTCATCGGCGATCGCTCAGAATTTGTCAAGGACTGCACGAGGATGTTGAAAGACCAACGTTGGAATTGCTCACCGCAGTTTGCAACGGACGACGACTGAAAATGTCTGAGAGGATGTTCAACGCCCAGGACCGCGAATCAGAACCGGACGCAGCAGCGATAGATGATGGGATCCTAGTAGAGGATGTGATCGATGGACAGGTGGGACTTGCAAACGTCATTGAAAACGAGGTGTGTGTTCCAACTCAAATGTTGTCTCCTTTACCGATTCGAAGACTAGCCTCCACCACCCATGGCACTCGTATCTGCGCCTCCTGATCTCGCCCTCCACTCGCCATCCACAGAGATCATGGGCACTCCCTTCACTACAGAATCACGTTTTGAGTATCCCTTTCCCGACACCGCCAGCGACCCCGCCGAGCCTGTACTCATCACCCCCTCATTCCCCTCCTTTTCACTTTCCGCGTCCGCATCCCTTCTCTCCTCATCCTCGTCACAACCACTTACACACTCCTCCTCACCACCTAGCATCACCACACACTTCCCCATCACGTTGACGCTGCCTGCGTACTCGTCCACACACCCGAAAATGCGTGCCACCAACCCTCCTGTTCCCCCTGGCCTTGTGAAGCGGCGCCAGCGCTGGACCCTCGGACTGCTCCGCCGTCGCAGTAGCAGCAGCCAGTCGACCGATTCAGCCTCCTCTGAACCCCTGGAGGAGCTTACGCGCGAAAGAGCTGCGAGCGAGCCACGCGCACGTCAGGTAGTCATACTTGCGAATCACAGCGCGTCAAGACCACCACGGTGACCTATCCTCTCACATCGGACCCTTATTTTCATACCCAGCACACATACACGCACGCGCACCCATCTAGTTTCGTCCGCCATCCATCCATCTCGTTCTGCATTTCAGGGATAATTGTTTTCGTCGTTTTGGGCCTACATCACCGACACATTTACCTCTTTTTTTACTTATTTACCTTCATTCCTTGGCTACTTCAACTTTGTACTACTGACCCACACGCCACCATACACGCATCGGCATGTGTAACTTGTACTTGTATGATCTTCATTCCGTCGAACTTTCTTCATGTTATCTCGACTGTGCCATCCATTTTAGCATAAAGATCCTAGTTACAGCCCCAAACCCTTCGTTCTGCAACCCGTCCACCTTCGTTATGTAGCCTTACGTTTCTCGCACGCGAGAACCATTATAGAAATATACATACTGGCGGCCTGTCTCGTGCCGCGCGGAAGCAATCCCCGACAGCCAATCAACTCCCAAAACGTCCGTGGCGCATCAGAGCTTATATCACTCTGTGATGTCATTTGCGTGTCATGAGGAATTCGAAACATAGTTGCCGTTATCGCTTGCCCTCGGCAGGAAGTATTCTAACTTTGGCGAAACATCAAGGCTGTGCACATGCGTAACGCCAAGAGAACGAAATAATCACGCTCAGATGTGCCTCCAGAGCGTTTTTGGGTAGTGGTTCTTGAAGTAGATACAATTGGGTTGGACGATTGATATGATAAAGGAAGAAGAGAAAACTCAATCATCAAAAGTATGGCCTCTGGGTCAAACAGTGAACTAGTATATGATACTTGACCTATTGGTATGCCACCATATGTAGTATATATGTGGTGGGCTCTCAGAGTTTGGAGCGTGCCGGTTTGTGGAAGCTGTGCGTTAACAATTCCCTCTACTACCCTAGTGTTGGCTGCTGCGCATACCACGGTGGATTAATTAGGGCCTGGGGCCGGGTACACTCGGGGTTATGCAAAAAAACGGAATTGGATGTGTGGGTGAAGGACAATCTATATACATTACGTTCCCGTCCGCTTAAGACTTGGTCGACTGGTCAATTTAGTAGTTATTCATTTGATGTGTTCAAGGCTTCACTGCCGCGAGAGGATATCATGCGCCAACTGGATTTATCTCAGCCAAAAATCTGGGATAGATTAATTCCATATTTTACTCACTTTTTCAGCGATCGCATAGATGGTGCTTTGCAAGTGTGCACCCAAGTTGATTGGGATGATACTAGCATCGCATATACGGAGATTAGTCGTTCCATACACTTTCAATTGGGCATCCACTACGCCGCCGATATCTCTCGGTGCCATTGCAGCAGTACCTGAATCAAATCCAAGTTCATTACCCACTGATTCGTAATAAAAAGAGACAATGGCTGACCCATAGGATGTGCTGTGCTCTGGGGAAAAATGAAAAATTAGTTAGCATTTCACGTATACATGACCTGAGGGCCTACAGTTCCGAATTGCTTAGCGAACCTATGAACAATGTTAAAACCAATGGATTTTACAACCAAATCAGACTCACTGAATCAGTTCAGCGTCGCTCTCCACTCCCGGAGCAGGCGAGGTCCTTGTATCTATTATATCGGCTAACGGGGAGCTGTTAGCCACATCGAGAACCATTTTCATTGAATATAGCATCTTTTGCACATCTGGGAAGCGGATGATCATCAATAATTACATTTATAGTAGTCAGCGCTTACCATAATCATTACTGAGCCAGTTAGGATTGACGACGGGTAGTGCCAGGGGTACGCTTGTATTTATGTGCTAAACCATGAACTGAATTATAGAAATGATTCTCATATGAACAGTAGAACGTACCACAGAGCCACGGTCAAGAGGGTGCTGTGATAGTAAGATTAGTTAGTGTGATAGCAAGTCCGTAAGAGTGAGTTGCATACCAAGCCAACGGCTGCTATAGTTATGTACGTATGGTTTGGGGCGGGTGCTCCCAAGCCATTGCTGAACAATATCAGTTCTGTCTGGGTTACACCAGTTTCGATCCAGCTTTTCTGTATAGAAAACTGTTTGGTTTGGAGTGCAGATTGCGCATGGCTGCTTGCAACTCTGTCAAACGTCCCCAAAAGAGATTCTAATTGTTGCGCTGAGACAAACTTCTGAAGCGGAAGGAAGGTCAAAATCGAGTTCACTGCTGCTAGCATGCCGGTTCCGTTTGTTTTGCTAAAGGTAAACTACACTCAGAGCACGATATGAACACAGAAATAATTCATGCATACTATATGGCCTCCTGTTGAGCTGCAAGCGTCGCATTTTCTGACAGGTTGTCTAAGAGATGAGGCTTTTAGAAAACGACAAAATTTGCGCAATAGGAAACAAACCAAACGTCAAGAACCCAGGCTTGAGTTGGAACGCGATAGACACAGCGTAATGATCCTGAATTTAATGAACATGAGTAGGAAAAGCGGGGGTGAATTGAAGCCGACTAACCTGGAGATTTTCACCGACTGAAGGAATATTGACAACGGGCTTGATGCCCAGGGTTTCCAACAACGTTGAATTACCGATTCCTAGCGAGAATGTCAGTCTAGATCATGGGAAGTAATTAAATATCTCAAAATCCTACCGGACAGCTCTAATAGTTGGGGGGTCTGGAAAGCACCTGCAGATAAGATTACTTCTTTGGCTGCCTTGACCACATATGTGCCAGAACCAACAGAAAACTCGACGCCGGTGGCCTCGACTTCATCCTCATTTTTCTGCTGGAAGATGATTTTCGTTGCCTAGTTTGGTGACTCATTTAAGTCTTGAAACTCTTTCTTAACGGGAGGGTGCTTGCCTGAGCGTTAACTATAACATGGTAGTTTTTCCGTGAAGCAGCCAGACAGTGGTATGCAGGAGCAGCATAAGACCGAGTGCCGGTGACGCGGTCCACACTTGTTCGGGAGTTAAGCACGCCTGAGTTGTTACCGTTATCCTGTCGTGCTGCTTAGAAAGCATAGCATTGAGGAGGTCCATTCCACTCACAGGGTCCGAGTTCGTTAATACACCCATGTCATTGAGCGTTTTCACGTATACTGGTACAGGATCGGGATAAAACGTATTGAATGATGCCTGGATATAACAATTAGCTTTTAAAAAACGAAAAGCGCAACCCAACTTACTTGAACAGGACCTCCAGTGCCATCGTCATTCGGATCAAAATCTTCCTGGGTGTTGTTGAATCCAAACGGATCACTTTGCGGCGTGAACGTGTTCGTAGACCGTTTGAAAAATGGTAAAATCCCTTCCCAGTTCCATCCGTTTCCAGGTGCGAAGGACTCCCAGGCATCGTACTCGGTCCTAGGACCCCGGTTCCATAACATGTAGTTTAGGCCACTAGATCCGCCCAACAATTTCCCTCTAGAAGTGGGGGTCAGCTTATATATTTGGTGATAGGCGAAAATATAGCGCAAACCTAGCAAGCTCTACTGAGCGTCCCCCAAACGCGATCTGTGGCTGGGTGACAAAGTTCCAATCATATGCAGGGTTTCCAGAGGCGACACCAACATTCCCTGGCAACAGTATTAGGATTGCAAAATTGTGCACTAATTCCAAGACTGCCTACCAGGGATATCGATCAAAGGATCGTTAACGTGGAAGACGCCTGCCTCAATAACGCCGACTTGATATTCAGTGTTCTCAGAGAGCCTTTCAATAGGATTAGTAAATGTTTACCTACTGTCACTGCACGAAGGTCACCTAGATGCAATGGCCAGCCCTGCTGTACCACCCCCTTTGGTCGGTATCCAGTTAGTAAAAGTATCTCACACTCAGCCACTAGCCCTTCGCACCAACAATGAGGTAGTCCAACTGAAGAGAGGCGAAATCCTGCGGATTGGATATGATTCCTGGAGAACCGTCCCCGCATGTTGATGAGGCGTAAGCCAACCCAATGAACAGAAAAATCGGGAGAGATCGTCGAAGGGGCATCCTACTCGTCCAGTGGGTGAAGAGAGCGGGCTTTTTTTTTTACCCAGTTACTATTCATATAAGATATTTCCCTCAAGGTTTGCCGGCTTCCATTGGCTACATGTTACCTACATCGTACCCGGCGTAACCCTGCACGCGGCCAGCCGAGCCAGCCACAAGTTGCAATAGACATGAATAGAAACCATATAACAAAACTGCTCACTAACCATGGTGGCGCCGGCTGCCGAGAGAACTTCGAGTCATTGCATGCATAGCTATAACTACCAAGAAAAGACTTCACCAGACGATTGCGAAATGGTGTTAGAGAGTCCCAAAGGAATTACGCATCCGATACCCCTCTTAAATGCTTAGGCGTTCGTTGCGATGACGCATACCTCGCTCGGGGACTCGGGATTGATGCGGTGTGGCGGCAAGCTAGCCGAGTCAGAGTGATTGTGTAAATGATAGTTTATGTAAAATTCACGTTGACATTCAACTCTTCCTTGAGACTGGCAATGGCATGCCCTCCTTGAACTTGAAATTTTGAAACTTGATGTACGAAGGACCTTGTAAATATCAGGTTCTGGGAGATGCATGCCTGCTCTGGAGCCCTACCTCTACCGTGAAGCTTGATGGGCAGAACATGAGATATTTTTTGATAGGTTCGCCGGTACATTTTCTGCGGCACCAGTGACCCTTACAGATCTGGACCGGATCGCTCAAAGGTCCACTGTGTCGTACCCACGCAAGAGGTGTCAGATTTTCCGATCCTTGACGTCATGTTAGGGGGATGGGTACCCTCCTAAATGAGGAAGGTGCGTGTCCTGTTTGGCCACCGGCAGGATAGCGGCACCGTTTGGGCGCGTCGACCGTCGACAACCCAGACGCCTCCACTTCACAGCACGCTTCAGACGCATATGAAAATCGAATTTTTCTTCTGAAAAACAGAGGTAGAAATTTGAATTCCTCGTCGGACACTGGGCTTCCAGCTGATCAGATGATCCAGTTCCACTGCGCTCACTCAGACTGGCGTATTGAATCTTGGGCATACGGTGGTGCTCAAACCATTCCCAATGTTTCACAAGTAAAATATCTGCCTAATAAATTAGTTTCTTTCGCGACGACTCGCCCATTTCAACAAAACTGACCAACCTTATGCCGGTGGCCTGCCGTCTCGCTGGAACTTTCCGTTGCCATCAACCCTGCCCAGATCCAACGGCCACAATTCCACGATACCCGCGAGTCATGGGCACGATCCCACTTCACTTGTTTGATGTTTGCTAGACTATCGTGAGTTGTTTGCAATCCAATCAAGTGTGAAAGACATGGAGTAGATAATTATGATGCCACTTTGATGATAAAGGAAGAAAACGGTTATTCCGTGTCAACAGGCGATATACAGAGTATGTAGAGTCAGAAAGGTGATATATGATCTCAAGTAGTACTTGCCGTTGATTTGAAATTTTGAATGACAGCCTCTTGGTTTCTGCTGGAAAGAAGCCCTTTCAATCGTAATCATTGATAGTATGCAAGAAAGCTCAGTCCAAGGGCGCTCGATGCAGCATCCCTGACCTCTCTATAAGATCTACCACCACAAAATCAACACCGACCTCGTGCCTAGTAGCCTGAAGGACTCCGTGCCTAGTACCGCAAGGTAGATGCTCAGTGATTACAATCGGGCTAATCGCGATTCGAAACGCACTTATCTGCCAAGTGCTTTGCCAGCGGGGTCTCCGAGTAGAGGCGTGTTCCCATCATAGGGCAGCGCGCACATCGCATATTCGCGAGTGGGCTCTCTGCGATAGCAAAGGGCCGTCGGGGACGCTCTAGTGCATTGACGCCGAGGTAGGGGATAAAATCGACCCCTTCAAGCGGCACAGCGATGGCGTGCCTGCGGATCCATTTTAGAAAGAGTCCGGGATCAGGGAGAGAGAAGATACACACTCCTCTTTGACGTGCGCAAGTGCGATGCGGCGCAGGACCCACGTCTGGAAGTGGACCGCACAGTGTGTGCACATCCATATGTTATCGTTTGGGTCTGGATACTTCTCCTCGTGCAGGCACACTAGGGTAGTGGTCTCCGCCGTCAAGAGGTCCCAGCGAGCCAAGGCGTGCTCCGAGTCCACCGCAGACATCTGCACTGTGTGTCGGATCTACAATAGATTTCCAGTTAGTGCTGATAATGTTGTGTGGGCCAAAACGCACGTATTCACGCCATGTATATGCCTTACGCCCCATGACGCCGCGATAGCGCTTCGCAGGGCAACATGCACACAGCAGCCGCGCATCCCGCTGGTCCATGTCTGATTGGCACGCTATCGCGGGGTCAAAGCCGAGAAAAGACACCAATGCCGTTATAATCTTCGCGCCGTAGGCGCACACCACGATATTCCTCGGACCTTGCTCGGCGAGAGTGAGGCAGCCCGCATGTACGTTGACTCCATCCCATCCAAAGAGGCAAGCCCCGGTATCTAGACGACAGCTAATGCACGTAAACACAGATGTCGCCAGATTGAGCAGATTCAATGTGTTCGAGTCCTCTGATCGTGTCGCGTCGGGTGGTGGGAGTTCCGAAAGGAGGAATCTGAGCTTCTCCTCCTTCAGTTCTTCGAAGTATCTAGGTAAATGAACAATAGCGTCCATGCACTCTCCACGGGATAGTTCGCGGTTGGAAGGATCATCATAGAGTAAAGAGAAGGCCTCGAAACGCAGCACCTCCGGAAGTGCTGGCATATTGCACCATGAAGCGGGGTTGACAGTCTTCTGGTATTCAGAGAACAATTTGGACATAATTTCCTTTCGATGTAACATAGTCCGCTCTCGTTCTTGTTGGATCTTGATTTTTCTGGAAGCTTCACATATTTCTTCAATAGCAGGCTTGAATTGTCGCCAAACTGGGACGATATTTATTAGAAAAACTCTTTTAGTGTCATTCATCGAACATACCAGCGCGGGTGAGCCGTTGGACCGGCGGCCATGACTTGGAGAACAGCAGTTCAGCCACGGCCTCAGTGTCAAAGTCTTCCATGACAGTATATCCAAAGGGTAACATATGGGCACAAACACTGTAGACGCTGATACGTTATCAATCGTTTATGGGAATGTAAACAATCTACCTTCCCATAATCTTTAATTGCCGGTCTGTGATCTCCTGCTCGGCAGCTTCGAAAATTTGCGAAGCCCATACATCGCAGCTTTGAGCATGCTTTGGTTAAAGAACGATATGAGTGCTAGTTGACATCAGGGGTGGCTCACAACCTTAATAGCTTTTGTAAGATATGCCGCTCTTGTCCTCTTGAAAGTGTCGAAGGCATCTCGTGCCCCTGGCTTATCCTGAGTTATGTCCGTCTCGTATTGAGATATTTTATCCGCCATAGTCGTTAGGTCGTGTTTCATATATTGGCTAAAGTGTCGGATTTGGTCTTCGCTGTATTCGGAATAGTCCCAGTAGTTGTTCCCGACTAATATGCAGGATTTTCTTCTTAAAATTGCACTTCGAATGAACAGGAGAATGGACATACATATGCATGTTCCGATAGACATGTCCCAGACCAGGTCGGGATAGAGAGTTTCAGATCCTGTAGTTTTAGACAGGCATCTGTGGCACTAAATGAGCTATACAATGGGAGAAACTGAATGCATACAATATATCCATACAGTCACTACACAAATTTTGGTGGAACGTAAAGTTGAACATCCCACCACGCTTACCACATTCCTACGGTCCCACTTTAACCCAAGGACCAACTTTAAAGAAATAGCATACATTACAGACCACAGGTCCAAAAAGTTTGGACGCCCATTGAGGCTCTGAGATATCTTCAGGACACGCGGGAATCTCTGGGTGGCGATAAAAGCAGGTCTTCCATAGAGACGCGGAATGATACGATAGTATAGTACCGCGCATGGCTCTGTTCGTCTGCACTAGGTGATAGAGGTCGATCGGGTGTAGATGTCCAAATACCTGTCCAATGAAGTGAGTTGGTGAAAAACTGTTGAAATTTCAGAGAATTTGACCTCAAAAATCAGGTCAATCGGAAGCTCTAGGAAGGGACTCAGGTCAAATTTTTTCTTCTTCCCAGAAAGCTTCATCCTCTCTTCTTTCATGAAAGAGTTGGCAATAACATTCCCTGGGACGTAGACATATGTAAATGATGCCTAGATCTGGGATTAGAGAAGAAACGTACACGTAGAATCGTAGGTGAAACTCAAAGATTCGCATTCTCTGTCATAACCTGTGAAAGCGAAGAAATCTTCGTTGGTTGTGTCAGCGAGCGGTAGTTCTCGTGGGGAATCTATTTCTGAGAGCATTTTCAACCACGGTTATAAATTATCTTTTCAGGCCTGTGAGAATAGGTGTAGTGACGAAGGAGTCAAGGACAAAGGCTGGCCACAAGGTGATTCGAGCGGTTGTCCGGCAAGGGCCGGAATCTTATCTTACTTAGCACGTGGACTGGGTTCAAACTTCAATCCCCATGAGGCGTGCGCTATCGCGCCTCCGCAACCGCCCCAACTACGATGAGGCGAGCCCAAAGTGTGCGACACTATCCTAGGCCATCTCTTGCCCTGGGTGCCGACGACCTGGGACTGTTGCGAGAGGGCGACGAGACCAATGAAGATGTCCTTCGCCGCCAGCTGATCGACAAAGACAGGGAGAACGACAAGGTCTGCTAGATTTTGCTACGTTCCACCTATTAATATTTACTATAATTCTTTCCCATCTTCGAATCCTGCCAGCTGCAAACACAGATTCAGCTTCTTCAGGCCCAACTCGCACAACGACCACCATTGGATGCTGTATTGGAGCTCGAGAAGGAGTACAAGAACCTCGACTTACTGCTTCAGGGCACTCAACGTGAAAATGAGCGATGTATGTCTGAACTGGAGAGGTGTGGTGATTCCTTTTCTTTTATGCGACTTATTCCATGGTTTGGACAGGGCACGCACGCGCGAGAAGATGCTTGAGAGAGAAATCGCTAAACTTGCAGGGGAGAATTGGCAGGTGTGTGCTCCGTGTTTTCCTTGCGCCCAATAAGCCAACCTACTTGTGACCAGTCGTCTCTTGATATCACATCGTCTACTCCCACCCAAAACATGTCTAGTAATCTTCTCGGCTCTTCAATACGCCGAACGGGAATGAGCACCACGGGTGAAGATCAGGATGTCGGCGCACGGGTAGAGCAAGTACGCATGCTCATCCTGGGCATGGAGCAACGACTGCAAGTGCGCGAGGAAAGACTCACGAAGACCATTGAAAGGGCTGAGGCCGAAGGCCTCAAGTTTGAGGAAGGAAGGAAGACGCTGGCCGCGAACATCTAGACTTGACTTGACCAGATGATTTGGACATTGGATTGATTAATTTTGTACATATACCAGCACTGTATTCTACTACATTCGGATAGGAGTGAAATCATTGTATAAGAACGCACCAAGTACGCCATGCGTGTTGGAACTTGTGAGTCACGACTCACTAAATATAATAGATGAGTATCGAATTTCCTGTCTAGATCTCTCCAAGACGTCGACCGTGATCACCCATAGATACAACTTCACTTCACGAATCACCTGCACATCCCTTGATCTGTTGCGCTATCCCATAGGTGACTGGATCCAGGCAATTGATGTCTTTCTGGTTGAGACGGAGCCATGACATGGCCTCGTTCGACGTTGTTAAAACACCAATTTACTTCGACTTCCTTTTTCATTGCCATGATTCCACATGGATTTATAAATTTATGTCTTCAAAGTGGACGCGCTGAGGAAAACGCGTGCAGAAATAAGTGAGTACCATAGTCGCTGTCTCTAATATCGGCACTCATCCATCTCCAGCTCAGTCCTCAGGCCTCGGTCTTTGGCCTTCCACGAGCCTCGAGTATTCGATATATGCCCAGGAATTCTTCAAACGCGGCGAATCCGCTTCAGCGTTCTATTTTCGCATGTACCCATATGCATACGCTGGCGGCCGGCAATGATCTCAATATTTCTCGCGAGTGGCATAGCCTCGAATTTGAAGTCCTCAGAAGGCTGAGTTGCGAGTGCGAGCTCGAGGCTCCAACTACTCCAAGTGCAAGAAAGGCGGCAAGCGGGCGTTGATCGGACGTAGGATCGTGTCCTGGCAACACTGCTCCACCCTTCTACACACTTGCTGCTTGGTATCGAGGATCACGTTCGGAGAACATCCACGCTTACAAACGTGATCAGAGCACTAAGTCTTGCGGCGCACGGTCGCAGTACCCCCGAATTAGCATCACAGAAAGGCTGTGCGGTGTGGCTCGTGCTTTCCTGTCGCCATTGGAGGCGCGCTTCCAAGAACAAATATATTTCAATCTTCGGTTATCATGCAGCCATACTCCTCGCATATATAAGACTCGGGATGTGGCACGATTCCCTCAGCGCCTTTCCCGTTCTCTTTCTTTCTCAGACCCCGTCTTTTTTCCTTGACCTGGTGTCTTCTTCGCCCTTTCATACTTCTCAAAATCTTCTCCACCGGTCTGTTCTCTTTGAATCCCCCTCGAAATATATATATATAC
The DNA here is from genome assembly GCA_018282025.1 of Sphagnurus paluster. Classification (NCBI taxonomy): domain Eukaryota; kingdom Fungi; phylum Basidiomycota; class Agaricomycetes; order Agaricales; family Lyophyllaceae; genus Sphagnurus; species Sphagnurus paluster. Next base: position 41,039 of record JABCKI010005738.1, read on the forward strand.
CTTCGTTCTTCTGTCCTTTTCAAACTTTTGTTTTAAATAATGGCCCGTTTTTCGACATTGTTTGTTGCCCTTACTCTCGCTGCCTGCCAGTTTGGCGTCCAGGCCGGTGTGTATTTCGATCCAAATTTGAGCCTTTTTCTGATGATCTCCTCAGCACCCTTGTCATCGCGTGCCATTGACAAGAATTTTGTGCAATGTAACCTTGCGCGCATCAAAACAGTGGCTGGACTCGCTAGCACCAACAACGCGATGAAGCAGATCGCTGCTGCGTGAGTCATGTTCCATTCTATACTCCCATCTAGCCTGGAACTTTTCTTAATCTTAATTATTCAAGCGATGCGGCAACAACCGCCGCGCTTACCGCCGCTCAGGCGAGTCTCAAGGATGCACAAGCGGGTGTGAACACGATCGCGAGGGCCCTCGTGTCAGGACAGGCACCGCCCACAGCATCACGCGACCAAGTGCTGAAGGGCCTCAACGCGGCCCAGACTGCTCTCGACGGGATTACCGCGTACGTTCAAGCTCACTCTTTTTCCTTTGACCCTTTTAATAACGATAAATCAATAGTCAGGATGCCGCAGTGGTCAACACCAAGAACAAGCTGAAGCAGACTATCGCAGCTGGCCAACAGGTTGTTGACACCTGCGGTGGCGAAGGTGCGAAGGGCACCGCGCTGCCCGCCGTTACAGCGACTGCAACGGAAGTTTCTTCTTCAGCTGCTGCCGGTACCGCAACTGCCAGTGGAACTGGATCGGAAGTGCTAGAGACCGCTACTGCTACTGGCGCGAGCTCTGTCGTCCTTTCCGGTGACGCGACCGCCACTGGCACAGGTACTGCAACGGCCACTGGTACAGACGCTGCGACAGCCACTGGCACAGATGCTGCGACAGTCACTGGCACAGACGTTGCGACAGCCACTGGCACAGACGCTGCAACAGCCACTGGCACAGACGCTTCTACTGCTACTGGCACAGACGCTGCGACAGCCACTGGCACAGACGCTGCGACCGCCACTGGCACAGACGCTGTGACTGCCACTGGTACTGATGCCGCCACTGTAACCCCCGCACCCACAGTAGGTCTATTTAGTCTGGGTCACCTTTCTTACTTATAGCTTGTGCACTAGGGTGGTCAGGCTTCTGCCACTGAGGTTCGTCACTCTCAAAATATTTTCTTCCAGAGTCCTAATAATATTTTTTATCCAAACCTCTCGATAGACTGTCACCGTGACTGTGTGAGTATCAACCTCAAGTCAGACTTTTGCAGCGACCGACTTACCTGCACACCTAGTACTGTGAACGGTGCCGGACAGAGGGGCGGCAGGAATGGCAGGAACGGCAGGAACAGGGGAAATACCTCGAGTGCTGCAAGCGCTAGCTCCACCGCTGCTGACGCCACTGCGACTGGCACAGCTACTGGTACCGCTGAAGCCCCTGCCGCTACAGACGCCGCTGGTGAAGGGGACGCTGAGCTCCCGGAAGATGAAGAGGAAGTTTTCGCTGCCGTAACTCGCTCGCGCTTCGTCCGTAAGTTCCTGTTCGCCTTCGTAGATGAGTGGGTCGCAGACTCATACACTGTTCAGAAAAGCGCCAACTCGGTAACCTCCGTTGCAACATTGCTCGTCTGCAAACCGTCGCCGGTCTCGCCTCCTCCTCTAACTCTCTCTCCAAACTGTCAAATGCCTCTGCCAGGTGATTCAAACTTCCAAGGCACTTGCTGAACTATTGTTAATGGTTTTGCTATACCAGTGACGCTGCCGCTGTGACTGCCGTCAAAGCGGCACAGGACGGTGTGAAGAGCGCAAAGGACGGTGTTTCCACCATTGCTAAGGCTCTCCTCACTGGTCAGAATGCACCAGCTGCATCTCGTGATCAGGTTGGCACTGGTCTGGAGGCTGCCAAGACCGCACTTGCATCCATCAAATCGTGAGTCTCCTTACCTTGGGCCCCGGACACAAAAATTCCAAGCCCCCTATTTGCATTATTGACTGACGACTTCTCGTAGCACTGATGCTGCTGTCACCGCCGCTGTAGCTGACGCGCAGGCCAAGGTCGAGAAGACTCTCACTGCCGGCAAAACTGTTGTCTCAGAGTGCAAATAATCATCAAATCTAGCGCTTCGGAGGATTAGATGTAGGCAGGATTTTATGTGGTCACGCCTCTGTATCGAGGACGTGTGTATGAGTTTCAACCTCTACAATACAACTGTTGGGACATATCCATTCATTAAATTTGTATCGACGAATAGGAAAGCATGCTTCTTCTTTCGACGTCCGAATTCGGAGCAGCTACTTTACAATCAATCGCTGATCCGTGACTGCGGAACGTCCCCAGAGATACTTGGTGCTTAATAGTATGTACCGTTTGGCACACCATATCGGTGTATGCGTATTCACTCACGGCACAACTCGCCTGGTTCTCAATGCACAACTGTGTTCACGCCGCGCCACGGGGCAAGTAACATATTTGAACCAGGTACCTTGACTACCTGATTGCGATGCTGAACCTTTCAATATAATGCCCGAACTCAGAAGACACTCAGCGCCCCGAAACCTAGCCCATCTGCATCATCGATGATCGTTACCCGGCACCAGCGGTACTCCTTTTCTGTCAGTGTTGACGTCGACAGTTTGTCGATGGTTGCCATTTGGACATTCTCGAAAATGAATTCATTGATGGCCAGGTAATCGAAAATGTCATAACCCCTCTTGATTTGTGCATAAAACGCGGCATGTAGATCCTTCACTGGCAGCCATCCACTTTCTTCCCTCAGACAGCGTCTCCTTCCTGGACCTGGTGTCTTTCTTCGTGCTTTCCTTCGTCTTCGAGTTCACTTCTTAGCTCGCCTTCCCTTCGTTCTTCGCCGATCTCTTATCGTTTCACCCCTATCTGTCCTTCTCAGATAAAGCCCCAAATATGGCACGGTTCACTGCATTCTTTGTTGCCCTCGCTCTTTCCGTATCCCAACTTAATGTTCATGCTGGTGCGTGGTAACATGATACTGCCTGATCCATAGCATAAATTTTGAATTTTCTATCAGCACCCTTATCTATCCGGGCTGACGGAGGAAACTTCGTCCAGTGCAATGTCGCGCGTCTCAAGACTGTGGCCGGACTCTCCAGCACCACATCTGCTTTGAAGCAGATTACCAGCACGTAGGAAAGCCTCCCCTGTTGATATAACGACGCTCAAGTGTTTATCAGTGATTCAGATACGAGTGCCGCGGTGACCGCTGCCCAGGCAGGACTAAAGGATGCCCAATCAGGGATTGTTACAATCGCAAAGGCACTCCTTTCTGGACAGGCGGCACCGTCGGCTGCTCGTGAACAGGTTGGTCAAGGGTTACTTGCTGCCCATGCTGCTCTTGAAGGTGTCTCCGCGTACGTGCACTTACTTATTAGTCCATTGGAAAACGCCCTTATGCATAAATACGATACAGGTCGGATAATTCAGTAACTACTGCTCTCACGAAGCTAGAGGAAACAATTGCGGCTGGACAGCAGGTCGTTGCGAAATGTGGTAGCGATGCAGTGGAAGAGGAATTCGTGGCTCCCTCTACCGCACCTGCTGACGCAGCAGAAGGCACCCTCAGTAAGTGATAACATCGCGGCAGCTCGCGATGGATCGATTTACGTTTTTGTACAGCTAAACGCCAGATCGGTGGTCTACGCTGCAACATTGCACGTCTCCAAACTGTCCGTAATCTATCTGCTTCTACGAAGGCAGTGAAGAATCTTTCCGCCACTGCGCAAGGGTAAGCTTTCTTGTACATCGCCGCGATGTTATTTTCACTCACCTCACGTCAGTGACACTTTGGCCATGACCGAAGTGCAGAACGCTATGGCCGGTCTGCAGAGCGCGAAGGATGGCGTCTCTACCATCGCCAGAGCCATTGTTACTGGCCAGCAAGCCCCTGCCTCTGCGCGCGACCAAGTCGGACAGGGTCTAAATACTGCACAGAACTCGCTCAACTCAATCCAATCGTGCGCTTTTTTATTATTCAAGCTGAAATCTTGCTCAGATTTTTTGTGTGCCGTAGGAGCGACCCTGCTATTAATGACGGAGCTGCCGCTGCATCGGCAATGGTTGGAAAGACCCTCACAGCTGGCGCTGCTGTCGTAGCCAACTGCTAGGCTTATTGTCGCGATATACGAACGAGGGGGGATTGTGTTTGGACTTTTAGGGCTATTTTGGGCATTATCCCAAGGACTTGTTTCGACCTCTTGATTGAGGCCATGGACGATTGGACTTTGGTACATTTCTTGGTTCTCTACTATGTTTTCCCATGGCATATCTGTATCATTTCACGAAAGTAAATACTAGGAATGAGGGTTTGAAGTGCGCTTCAACAATACTTGGAATCGATCCTCGGTTCTACTATGGTGTTCGGCCAAGGTTTTTTTTTCTCCTCACATAAGAGATACAAAACTTGACTTGAAGAAATTTAAACATCTATCACACGCCATATACTTGTGCTTTTATCTTCTGCAACTTTTGTACCAATTACGGGCCGGTGCCCTGATAGTATCAGTCTCGTCACATCTCCACTTTACCAAATCTACTGTCTCTATTGCGACCTTATATTTGCCCGTTGTTCTTGTACATGTCGTGGCCTCGTTGGCGGCAGTCGGGCTGCTCACATCTTTGACTCACGGTTTTGTAATCGATTGAGGTCCCAAAGGTTTCGATCAATTCTGAGTATAGAGTATCCGACATGTCAACGTAATGATCTGCTAGGCATCACGGCTCCGCCACCATATGCCCCGCCGTACGCGGAATTGTTGTCCATTTCGTTTGCTCGAGTCAGCACCTCCTACGGCAACCTTCGTGAAGCGCGGGTTTTCGAGTGTGCTCTATCCAAAAAACTTCCGATCTGACTCAGTCCCTCACATAAAACACTGGACCTACGAGCAGTGAGAAAGGATCATCTTCAAGTCGCTTCTGATTTCACTATACCCATGGCATCCGACTCATCCCTTGCGGCTTCAACAGTAAAAATACCACAAATTTTAACAGATGCTTTAGAAACGACACCGCTTCTTCGCCAAGACGATGATATTGGCCTGATTTGCAAGTCGGAGGAAGGCGTGAGTGCGACGACGATGTTTTGGCAAGAGATGAAAACTATTCCGCAATACGCGTTACCTGTGTTCGGGTATGTGACGATGACCCTCGGAGTTTTCGTATCTTCCTAATTTTCTCTGTAGATCTCAGATCCTGGATTTCAGCATGGTTTTCGTTCCAGTCATATCTATAGGCCATATGTCGACGACTTCACTTGCTGCAATCAGCCTAGGCTCGATGACTGCGAACGTTACTGGCCTTAGTGTACTTCAAGGATTGGCTAGTGCACTCGATACCCTCCTTCCGTCAGCCTACACATCACCTCAACCTCATCTTGTCGGTTTGTGGGCACAACGCATGGGTGAGTTCAATTTTGCTTTTGGCCGATCTCGTCTGTCCTGCTGACAGGTTTCGTTCCACCAGCCGTTGTGATGGTGTTTTCACTTCTGGTAAATGAATTATATACAGTCGCGTATGTCATCTTATGATCGTTTTTTTGAAAGCCTATCGCGCTACTTTGGCTCAACGCAGAGAGGATTCTTTTGGGTCTCAGGCAAGATCCCGAGGTTGCCCACCTGGCTGCGATATATTTGCGTTGGTTCTTATTCGGCTTGCCAGGTTCGTAATATGGCTGTCAGTTAGTCCTTGTAGTGCGTTAACGGTGAATGGTCAGCCTTTGCCTACAACTGTATCAGTCGCCGATACTTCCAATCCCAAGGTATATATGGTCGATCTCAACCTGCCGTTAGCTTGAAATTTATTTTCTTAGGTCTCTTCTACGTCCAAACACGAATCATGTCGTTCGTAGCACCAATCAACGTCGTCCTAAACTACCTCCTAGGTATTCTATTCTGCGTCTTTCTTTCTTTGCTATCTTATGCTCCATCTTTCCCAGTGTGGGGGCCTGAGCCCATACGATTAGGCTTCATTGGAGCACCCATCGCATCTGCATTATCATTTTATCTTGTCTCGGCCACATCGCTCATTCATGGCATTTATCTAATTCCCCACACTGCCTGGCATCCTCTCTCTATGGAGATGTTCACAAATTTGCCTCTTCTTGTGAGTCTGGGATTGTCAGGCATAGGTACGCTACCGGTGCTCTATGTGGTACTATCCTGTGATTAATGGGCGATTTAATTAGCACAAGTAGTATCCGAGTGGTGGGCTTGGGAATTCGTCGCACTTGCGGCATCTTTGTATGACAGTATCTCGATTCCAGTTTCCCTGACACTCATGCCCGTTGACTCACAGCTTAGGACCGATCACTCTCGCTGCTCAATCTGTTCTGATCACTAGCGCAGCAACGGCCTACCAACTCTCGTTTGCCATCGCGAGCGCCACGGCCATTCGGTATTTCTTCCTTTTTATATTCACTGCATGATAACGAGACCAAAGTATTTTAGCGTCGGCAACCTTCTGGGTGAGAGGAACGCAAAACGTGCCGGCGTTGCGGCGAAAACCTCAATGGTTGTGTCCTTCCTTGCGGCCTTGATTACCAGGTATATTGAATCATTCCAAGTGGTTCCCGGTGCTCACGAAATCCATGTTCAGCACCATTTTCATAGTTTTCCGGAAATCTTGGGCGAAACTATTCAACGACGATCCTAGTGTGTTTAATGTTCCTCAGGCTCCAATCGCTCCTTAATCAGTTGTCTAGTTGTCGCAAACATTGTCGCAGGTGTCATTCCCCTAATCGCGTTCTTCCAAGTTATAGATGCGAACTCAGCGGTCACCGCGGCTATTTTGAGAGCCCGAGGACAGCAGGTAAGCGTACAGCAACCATGCGATTTGTTCGGGTTATGCTGATGCTCATCCAGTTCATTGGAGCCCTCCTCAATCTTAGCGGGTACTATGTGATCGGACTCCCTGTGGGAGCCTTCCTCACGTTCAAGTGGAATATGGGTCTCAACGGCTTATGGCTTGGTCTTACCGCATCACTTGTATATTGCTCGGTGATTGGTACACTATTGTGCTTGAAGACGGACTGGTACGAAGAAGTTGAGCGGGTGATAAAGCGGAACGCAGAAGAGGATAAACTTCGGAAGGTCTCTGATGAGGAAAGGGATGTATAGTGTTCTTTCTTCACGGAAGACGCAAAAAGCCAAAAGAATGATTCTAGCGTTGGCACCTTTCAAGACTAGAGCAGCACAATACCCATGTGATTGCCGTTATATGTATGTCATATGGCAGAGCATAGTTTAGATATCTATAGACAGACTTATTCAAGCCTAGATTGACGTGTTCCAGGATTTCTGATTTCGTTGAGAGTGGTCTAATAAGATACATTTCCTGAAGAATACTAAATAAATAGATTTAGCAAAGGGAATTGGGACTGAGAGCCGTATACACGCACCATGTTCGTTACGAGGCCTGAGCCTTTCTCTTTGATTCCTCCCTCTCCTTGAACTTTCGCTGCGATTCTTGTTGTTTAATCGCGGCCTTCACTTGCCTCTGTCGTTTACGCCTTCCACCTCCCCTCTTGGGACCATCAACTACCACAGGCTCTGTCATTTTCTTCTTTCTCCGCGCAGCTTGCTCCGACCGAGTCTTGTCTCTTTTCTTGTCGCGTTTCCGAAGCGTCGTCATGGATCCTTTGAGGAGGGCTCCATAAGCTGCATGGAATTTTTGCAGTTGCCCGGACTCTATCTGGATCAGAAGTTACTTTCACCATATAGCGATGGGAGCCTAGACGTACCTCGGTGGAGAACTTCTTGGATCTGCCGTCTGATACACGAAGTAAGCAGGGATATTCACGGCTGTCAGTCCCGGATTTCATGGTGACGTCCTCGCCGTCATAATGGACTGGAGAGTGGCATAGTTTCAGGGCAAGATCGTAGAAGAATTCACTGATCGCGTACGTCGTTTATGTGTGAGCCATATCGTTCCTTTGTCCTTTGAGTCGTTGAATAACTCTGTTAGCTGCGACAAAAACTAAAAAGAAAGCAATTTATTATTTTGAGAGCAAAAAAAGAGTATTTAAACGCACTGTATCGTTGTCGACCAGCTGCATTGAGGACGCTGGGGACGATGTACACAAGCAATTAAAATCTGGCGTTTGCCTTCCACGTGCACTAACATGTCCGAGTCCCGACATCGGAGCGGATGAGCGATGTTTTTTTTGAATTGCTCATGAGCACGACACCAGTGATAACAGGAGCGATGGTTTTACAGTTCTTTCTTCACGAAATCTACCATCCATGCCAGAAGAAATGAAAAACGCAGCTGCGTACCCTACACCGCAGGGAGGAGCATCACTTGTGCTCGCATTTCGATTACAGAGCCATATTACTCTCATCTTAGGATCTGGGACTCTAGCCGCGTCTCGAGCTTATTCAGCTTTAGATGCTGATTCTAAGGTTTTTATCCTCGCAACAGGTGGCCTGAGTGGTGCTTGTGAGGAGATCCAGTGGAGAGCCTCGCGGGACCAAGTCACCTTCGTCGATTGGGATGCCTTGCCTGGTTCGTCGACCGCTACAGGAGAAGAGAAACTAATCGGGGGGTTCGAATCGCTGCTATCATCTATCGAAGGCATACGTCTTGTATGTATGACAGAGACTCTCACTGGTCACCAGCCAAACCGTGCTTTCGCAGAGAAAGTCTATCATGTCTGCCGCGGCCACAATATTCCTGTCAACACCACCGACATGCCAGACCTCTGCGACTTTACATTCACTTCTACACAGCGCTTCGAAAATGAAGACGGAAGTAGCACTCCACTTCAGATTGGAGTGACCACGAATGGGCAAGGATGTCGTCTTGCTGGACGCATCAAGCGAGATATCGTATCGCGGCTCCCCAAAGGGGTCGGGGCAGCCGTTCAAAATGTGGGTCGTATGCGCGCCTTGGCCAAGGCCAAGGCAATCAAGAAGCCCGAAGAAGTCCTCGAGGAGGCAGGAGACGAGCTAGAAGAAAACGGTCGGGTCCTCACGCCCAATAGGCCAGTGCCCTCGCGCAGCAATAGCGAGACCGAGGCAGAAAGTGTCAGACGCCGCATAAAATGGGTGGCGCAGATCAGTGAATACTGGCCCATCTCAAAGCTCGCGCAGATGTCCGATGTGGAGATGGAGGAGGTTTTGGCCGGCGACAGCACCACACTACGACCATCTCCAGAACGATCTGACCCCATTCCATCTATCCATTCCATCACCCTTGCGCGTCCCGGCAAGATCCTACTCGTCGGCTCTGGACCTGGGCACCCTTCGCTTTTGACTATCGCCACCCATACAGCTCTAACGAAAATGGCCGATCTGGTCCTATCTGACAAGCTTGTACCTGCGGCTGTCCTTGCACTCATACCCCAGACCGTCCAAGTGCGCATTGCGAAGAAGTTTCCCGGGAATGCCGAGGGAGCGCAGATGGAGATGATGGAGGCTACTGTCGAGGCGGCGCAAAGAGGCCTAACCGTCGTTCGAGTACGTATGTTGTAATAGCACACTGAAATCCACGCTGACGCTGTATATTCCATCATCTAGCTAAAACAAGGCGACCCAGTAGTCTACGGCCGAGCGGGAGAAGAAGTGCTTTACTTCCGCGCACACGGGTTCGAGCCAGTCGTTATCCCAGGCGTGAGCTCTGCGCTCGCCGCGCCCACCTTCGCAGGGATACCCGTGACGCAGCGCGGCGTGGCAGAGTCGTTCATGGTGTGCACCGGTGTGGGGCGCAAGGGCAAAGAGGTACAATTACCTGGGTACGAGCGCGCGAGGACACTTGTTATTCTCATGGGTGTCGCACGCCTGCCTAAGGTCATCGAGGCGCTGACAGCGGAGTCGCAGGGCGGCCGTCGGGATGGGGCAGCGTATCCGCTACATACGCCCATTGCGATCATTGAGCGAGCATCGATGCCCGATCAGAGAGTCATTTCTTCCACTTTGAAGGACGTGGTCAGGGCGCTCGACAGTGTGGGTGAGCAGAGGCCGCCAGGGATGATGATCATTGGATGGGCGGTGTTGGCTTTATGGGCAAAGGGGGACGTTAGTGTTCTAGATGAGGATGGGGAGAGTACGGATGAGCAAAGGGTGCAAGGTTGGTTATCCGGAAGGGATGGAGCCAAGGCCTGGAGAATATCTGAAGGATTGGATAGTGGCTGGGAAGGTTTCTAGGAAACAATAATTTGACATATACAATCTCATAGGTTCGAGTCCGCCATTGTTTTAGAAGGCGAATAGGAGTGATGGTCCTCTTTGAAACTCAAGTGGAGAGACATGTATGTGAGCAGCTGCTAGGGGCAGACCGACACGTGCAACATCCTGGCCAAGGGATAACGTTAGTAGATAGAAACTCGAGCTGGTAGTCCTCACTAATATTGATTAAATTCGAACCAAGCTCCTAGAGTAGTGTACTTAACATACCCAAGCTCAAATCCTTCCCAAGATATTTAGACATCTTTGAGTTCGAAAAGCTGTTGGAGTTGCTCTTAAAGAGATCTCAATTAAATGTGACGTATCGTAAGGATACAAGGCAAATCTATGGAAATCATAAACGAAAGGCTTGGCCCCTGAGAAGAGAGATACAACATACCTTTTATCCAACCACTTCGTACTCACCGCCGCTCTTTGCGGTAGAGTCTTTGAAGGCTTGAGTCCCCATTTTCGTCTTCAACATCTTTCCAAACTCGTCTCCATAAGTGTCCTGAACCATTTCTACCAACTGCAAAAGTCCTTCATCTAAACGAGTCACGGCCCTCGAAGCGGTCTCTAGAGGATCCATCCCCTTACTCTCCACAAGTATTCGGTGCACCTCTTCGCATGTCTCCCGCAACACTCGGTGTGCTTCCTCCTTTGAAGTACCTGTAAGAGCGTCGACGTCGCCAAAGAAGTCGTCGATCATCTGCTGCGGGATATCTCCAAACAGAGCGCTACACATGTCTTGAAAATACACATGGATAGAGCTAAAATCCGAGGGGTCGATAGACGAGTATTCTGTGTCGATACGTTGAACATGGATAAGACCTGACAAGAGGTAATTTGCCGTGTCGAATTCCTCGACTAGAAGGAGCATGGTGTACATCGTATAAAGCGTCGCAGAAGCGACCGTTCCTTTGGTCAAAGGTTAGAAACAGTGAAGTTAGTCGAGCTGGTATAAAGATATTTACGAACCTATTAGGAGACCTTTAAGTCTGGAACGTGGTGTCCCGTCCTTTCTAAACCATAGTCTTGTTGACAAGGTCGACGGGCGCGCTTGAAATTGGGCACGCGGAGGAAGATAAGAGAACGGTCTAACAAGGTTCGATTTCAATACATCGTGTCGTAAGTGTGAGAATGAGCGAGAGAGTGCCCCCCGGGCCAGCATGGAGTTCAAGGAAGAGTCCGTTTGATTGTCTGTATTAGTATTTTTTCTGGATTGGTTCCGTCAGTCAGTGGCTGTACTCACGAACGCTCTACCGGCGACTCGATCAAGGACAATTTCTATTCAAAAAACTCTGACACTGGGGAGAGACTTCAGCTACAGAATCCATAACTTTGTGCACAAAATTCCAATTTAGTTTGCCAAATTTCCTCCTCTGGTTCTCCTGCTTTTACAACGCCGAACCAAATTTATCTGGACGTTGGTTTTCAAATGCCGAATGGATATGAAAGTTAGTAAATACCGTGTACCGCCCGAACAACACACGACAAATTCTCTACTTGGACAGCACCTTAGAAGCGAACTCTGCAGCGAGGAAATGAAGTCATGGGTCTATGAGAGGGTGACTTTCCTCCAACACCCATAATTAAATCTGATTTTGAATACTACTTCCATGATCATGTTACAGCGATGTAAAACTGAATCACTGCGTATGCGGGTCACCGAGTCGAACGAGTCTCCAAAAATAATCGTGTGAACCTCTGATCGGCACACCAAATTATTGACGGCACGGTTGGGTTGCTACCTGTTATCTGCCTCGATTATGCCAATAGCCCCGATTTCTCCTGCGTCTAATGTCTTCGACGATGACGACGACGAAGGATGGCAAGACATGCCCATCGTCCGTGAGGATGAATTCGCGAGCGGGCTCGATGAAGAGGACCAGAAGAAATATCATTACACACCATCAGCCAAGGCTGCGAGCGCGGCGAATGCGACTGGGAATCTGATAGATGTTGATGACTACGGAAATGAGTGGCGGTCAAAGCTCGACCAGAATGAGAGTGAGTATACGAGACTGCGGATTAACGAGGAGGAGGACGCGGACGAGGTCCACCTACGGACCAAATATCTGTTTGATGAGGACAAGGCAATGACACCGCTCAGTCAGATGCAGGCCACGAAGAATCTGCTAACGGAGGCCCAGCGGATAGCCTATGTTGGACTTTGTGCGCTGGCGAGTAGGGAGATGTCTCATAGCTTGAAGGTTACGAAACGGAAGGAACTCAAAGCTGCGGTCAGCGATATGGAACTCTGGGCTCTCAAGATTATGGGTCGATTGTACTATCATATGGAACTCGAAACGCAAGGTGAGTATGGCTTTCTTTGCTGCTGCATAGGTCGTTGGACTAAACACTGGACAGAGCAGAAGATGATCGAAAGTTTGGCAGAACACGGAGTCGTAGCTATGGACCTTGTCCCAGCTCTCATGACTACCCACACCGTTGCAAATCCTGAATATGATCCTGCGGAAGCAAGGCGAAAGGCAGAAGAGCGGGAAAACACCTCTCTCAACGATGGTGACGAGGAATCCATCTCAGATCAGACATTAGTGGAGCAATCGGTATCTCCAGAATCTGAACCCACTACTCCTAAACCCGGTTATATCACTCCATCTGCCTCTCTTACTCCGAATGCATCGGGACCCATTCTCAGCAGTCCGCCAACAAGCCCCAACCCTAAGAGCCCGACTATTCCAACATCTCCGGGCAGAAATGTTTCCGGGGCACCAGCGACATTCCAGACCACGGCGAAGGTCCTTGCCGACACGTCAACATCTGCCATCCCTGGCGTGACGACATCGCTGTCCTCTGCCGACATGAACGTCACTCTAGACATTCGATGGACGGTCCTTTGTGATCTTTTCCTTGTTTTGATCGCTGATAGTGTGTATGACGCAAGATCAAGAGTGCTGTTGGAGAGTGTCGCCTCGAAACTGGGGCTGGGGTGGCTTGATCTAGTCAAGTTCGAGAGTCGTGTGACCGAGGCGCTGGAGATTCAGGAAGATGTTGAGAAGATGGAGCAGCAGGAGATCATCCATGGACAACAGAATGCCATGAAGAAGAAGAGATATGTTATGCTCGGGCTCGCAACGCTCGGTAGGTCATCTTCAATTAAAGAATTGGGCTTTTGTTAAGTAGTTCTCAGGTGGTGGCCTTGTCATCGGTCTATCGGCTGGGCTGCTTGCGCCTGTGATAGGTGCCGGTCTCGGCGCAGCGCTGACCACCATCGGTATCAGCGGTTCTGCTGGCTTCCTTGCGGGTGTGGGCGGGACGGCGGTGATCACAACTGGAGGTGTTTTAACCGGGTCAGGTATCGCGGCACGAGGGATGGCCAAACGCACAGCCCTTGTGCGCACTTTCGACATCTTGCCGCTCCACAACAACAAACGGGTGAGTTGTATACTTACCGTCCCTGGGTACGTTCAGCGAGGGCCGTTTGTTGACCTTGAATCGCTTCACTGACCTTCTCATTCTAGGTTTATGACAGGGCCACAGGATGATGTCCGGTTACCATTCAGCGTTTTGGATCCCATCGTCGGAGACGTTTTTAGTGTGCTCTGGGAACCGGAGATGATACAGGAGACGGGTAGCGCGCTGAAGATCCTTACCGGAGAGGTCCTCTCCCAGGTCGGTGTGGCTGTCTTGCAAGCCACGGTTATGTCTGCGTTCATGACTGCTCTCCAATGGCCGATTAGTCAGTTATCGTCCCTCATATTAGAGTTCTACGATTTCATTAACATGGTCATTGATCAGTTCTTACTAAACTGGGGTACCTCATCGACAACCCTTGGAATAATGCCTTGGATCGCGCACGGGGCGCTGGACGCGTACTAGCGGACGTTCTTATGCAACGGCATCTGGGTGTTCGCCCAATTACATTAATTGGATTCTCCCTTGGTGCACGCGTCATCTTCTATGCCCTCCTCGAGCTTGCGAAGCAAAAAGCATTTGGAATCGTGCAAGATGTCTTCCTGCTGGGTGCCACATTGACTGCTTCGACGAAGTCGTGGTGTGAGGTCCGCTCTGTGATATCTGGCCGTTTCGTGAACGGTTTCTCGAAGAACGACTGGGTACTGAACTATCTTTTCCGAGCGACAAGCGGTGGTGTCGGTACTGTTGCCGGGCTTCGCCCCGTTCAGGACGTCCCCGGGCTGGAAAACGTGGATGTGACGGATAAGATTGCGGGACACATGTCTTATCGCGCGTTCATGCCCCTGATTTTGGATCAGCTGGGTTTCCCTGTCTCTGCTGATTATTTCGATGAGCCAGAAGTGAGTTTTCGTGATAATGTTATACTTCAACACTAAGCATATGTTCTAGGAGCCCGACTTCACAGAAGATAGGATTGTGGTCACCGAAGAAGACTCGAAGCAGAAGAAAGGATGGTTTTCTCGGAAGAAAAAGCCGCAGGCCCCGCAAAATGTTTCCCATCCTCCAGCAGCTTCGAACACCCCTATAGAGAGAAAAACATCGCTCACTAAAGAGGAATTGATAGACGACGACCTCCCCCCTCGGCTCCCACATGGATCCCAACCTACAACGCCCACCAAACCCAGCCGCGGCGATACATCTATACCCTCTTCTGTCGCGTCGACACCGTCCAGTGACGCCGATGCCACCCCACATCTCCCCGCTCGTGCTGGTTTCGATCTCAGCGCAATTAAGGCGGCACTGGAGAAGGAAGCTCAACCGGAGGAACTCAAGTTCCACGCTAAACCCTTGGGGCCTGGCGTTATCCCTCCGCCAACCGAACGCGCAGGATCCGCCCCACCGCTTTCAAAACAATCACCTTCACAGCCCCCCTTGACACCCTTGATTCATTCTGGTGTTACTCCTAGGTCAAGCTCCAGGCCCCGTGAAGATTTGTCAACAGCATTCTCCCGTACTCTCTCCCTCCCTCACGCCCACGATGATCACTCAGACTACAGCGAACATACCTTCGACAACCCTTCACGACGAACTCCATCCCCGTCCCCTTCTCCATATGTACCTCCGTTGTTCAACGAGGTTACACCCTCGTGGGGGTCACCAGTGGTGCCTGATAGATTTGGTCCTTACGACAGTGCGGCTTCCGTGTTCGGAGCTTCCTCGTCGACTTCAGGATTCAGCTTTTCCTCCCCTTCGTCCTCGCAATTGGCGGTCACGTTCCCTGACGCTGGTTTATCGTTCGGAGGTGCTGATGGGTCTATTACCGTGTCGCCAGGTGCTGATCCATGGAAGGTCCCTGGGGATCTGGGGTCCGGAAAGAAGGCGCCCGCGTTCAATCAGAATCCCTGGTCATGATTATTATTGGACCAGTTGTTACACTTCGACAGGATATACTCTAGACCTAAAGCATTCATCTTCCCGAGTTCAACATTTGGATAGTTTGGGACGTTCACGCATTCATCACACATTCCCCTATTCACCATGCAATCGCTACTCCCGCACATATCAGCACTGCTATAGCTATTTTAGAACCTTTGAGATAATCGAACACAATTTTGTGTAGCTGTTGCTATGTGTCCGGCCACGGTCGGTCCGACGACGGTTTCTAATTTAAGACTGATGTGCCACCGTCAATATCGAACCTTCTTCGTTCAATGACTTTCCCTACTACCGTCACTGTCCACTTGATCACATGCATGTACCATGACATTCTGGCGCCCTGGCCCTTCCCAATCACATTTCATATTGAATCAGGATCTATTGAAATATTCAACGCCTCTCAGTGCTCATCAATCACGGAAAGCATGGTACTTGTGGCCAAGGGCTGCGGAGCCCACTGGATGCAAATAACTGATTTCCATGATGCTTTGGGTTTATACCATATATACCTTATATAAATATCGATGATTGATATCAACTTCCCCAGGAGTATGTGCTCTACATAACAGCGAGCACTCAACTTTTGCGCAACAGCCGGCACACAGGCCTGAACATTCAATAAAGAACCTGTACTTATTGCCCCAGGCAATTACGACGAGTAAGTGCGGCTGTTATCTGTCATATCTGTAGCTTTCGGCCTGAAATGATGGCTCGCGGCGTTATGGGACAAATCAAATGTAATTGGATGGTCAAGACGCTGACCGTGTTTTATGCTGACCCCTGGGCTTTCCCACCACACAGCGTGCGGCACTAGGAATTGACCGTTTCTTGCCTGGCGCCATTTTAAAGGTTTTTTGTGCATTTGACAAGATATTTTTTAGTATAATGGGTTGGTTATGACCCGAGAACGGACCACCTTGTGGGACTTACATCCATCGCGGACTCGATGGATGCCATATCAACATCGAACGGAGGAAGATTGCGGAGGCGCTGCATGAGACTGATCTGCACGCGACCACGTGGTAGTTTCGATGACAACCTGTGGATACTTTAAAGATGGAAAGCTGCGAATGGGTTGAGCATCTCCTCTAGATCATCGAGTTCTGTGGCTTCAGTGTTGCTCACAGCTCAAAGTGAGCCTATGCTCCTGCAGCTGTTCTCGACGTTACTCATTGCTTTCACAGTCGACTGAATAGCTCTGTCCTGCTGGTCAAGACAGTGTCTACGCATCTAACGAACATTCCCCAACCTTTCCGATCTTCATAACGACTTTTACGAGCTTTACGATCAACAATGGCGTCTCAATCAATTCTCCTGGCTGGCTTGAAGTCCCCCGCACGTGTGCTCATGAAGCCAGCTTCAACTAGGTCGATTCTGAGGCGACCGGCGCCCCTGCCCCTGTCGCCGAACCCACTCCCCTTCGCTGCCAGCTTCTCCGTCATCGTCAACTCTTCGCATCTTTCTCCTCATGTCCACTTCCCTTCGTCACCAGCGATGGCTGCCATGTTCACGACACACTCACCAAACAGTTATGACCGCGGCCCCATCATTGTCTCCCCTGGCTCAGCTGGTCTCTCTCTGTGGGCCAGTCGCCCACTTTCGCCCTCAGCCCACAATAGCTTCAAGCTCTTGGACCCACCGAAGCCTAAATCCATCCTTATCAAATCTACTGCCCAAAAGAGAGAAAGCCAATCCGTGACTGTCCCCGAGGATCCTCGCCCACCTAAAGCACGCAACGCCCGCGCCTCAGCCTCTGAAAGTACTCAAAGACTGAGCGCTCCCACTTTCGTTGACCCTCGCTCGCCCAAACCGTACAAGGCACGCGTGGGTGTGACTTTCGACGAATTATCTCTCCACGCTCCGCGTGGCACACGTGGTGCAGCGGTATTGGGAGAAGCACTCACTACGTACCCCCGTTCGCCCTATCCATCTGCGCCCATTGAAGAGAACGGAAACACCCAAAACACCGAACCCCGAGGCCGGACGATACATCGAACACCGCCTCCATCACGAACCCGTTCTCTTGATAACAAAAGCATGAAGCGCCGGCGAAATATAGGGCTACGGATCGCCTCTCCCTTGAACCTCAGCCCGGTTAGGGAAGCACCCCATTTTGTGGCAAAACCTGCGCCGCTTGACCTGGAGGAGGACTCGCTTAGTCAGGCATTCTGGGAATCTGTGTCGCTTGAGGATGAGCCTGAGTCGGCGTATATGACGGCTAACGAGACCCTTGGGAGGATCGGGTCTCCTGCGCCGGAGATAATGTTTGGGAGCAAGGATGGCTCGCTATGGACACCCCAAATCCCGAAGAAGGCTGGACTCTGCAGTCTTGATTCGATGACGGTACTCAGCCCAGCCCAGCGGCGTGCACTCAGTAAAGGCATGGTCGCGTCGCCATCTCCGAACGATCCGTTTGCCGCCTTTCCATCATTTTCCGTCGCTCTCATGAGTGGGGCGATAGATGGGATCATCGCATACCCTCCTCGTGCTGTTGTGGAACAAACCTGAGTGATTTAGATTTTCGGGATAGCTGGGAGTGTACATTGGGTATGGCTATGCGACGTGGTTAATAGCTACAGAGTCTGCACTTTTTCTTATTTGAAGTTTGGGAAATCAAGGAATGTTTTTCAGTCAATTATGCACAACGCCCAGATGTCAGAGTGCTCCCTGTGATCTTGTTGGCATTGCCCAGTCCAGCGGTTGAATTGATAGGCAGGTCCCGGCAATTAGCGTGTTATGAGCGGCGTGAACTCACGCTGACGCCTCTTCTCATGGTGTCCACCTCTCGGGTGATATTGGAACCGCTTACTATTTGCTGCTCAAGACAACTGTGGAATTGCTATATCTTATATCGGAAATTATGACAGCATTCATATTTTCCGGTACGCCCGACAGCACGCACCGCCTTACTTCACATCTTATGATCACGCATCAGTAATGAGGCGACCCTCAAAAGCCAAGTTACTTATAAAAGTAAGGCATGGCGACAACCACCAGGACAACGTTACCTTGCAGATAACTCGTGGGCAATCAAACATAACTATTGTCGGCAATTCTTGCCTCATTGCTGCCAGCTGGTACGCCCGACTATATCTTACTTGGGTTCTGGTATTGCTCCCCCTGTCTTCCTCACCTTTATCTTGCTGGCCAAGGTTTCGGCCCTCAATCTTATATGAACCCCACGAACGCGAACACGAAACCCCTGCATTCAAACCCTACGATGACGACACCTCGACCCATTCTAAAGACCCACTCATCATTGGAATGCTTCCCGTCGCCGTCGAAGGCTCTACCATTCACATTCCTCCACTCCCCGCACGTTCACTTCCCCCCAACACCAACGCTCAGCGTCGTTCAGACCACCCATTCCCCATACGTCTATGACCGGGCACCCATTGTCGTGTCGCCAAATACGTGTAGGCTCCCAGCCCGTGGCGGGCGAGTCTACAACGCTTTCAGCGTGAGTGCGCCGTCTTCGCCGACGGCGGGGAGCTATTTTCACTCGCGCCCTTTTGAGGTGTGTGAACCCGAGCACATCACTGAACCCACCATGCTGCCCCTCGCCTTCCCTGGTCTCATGCCCGACCTCTCGTCGTCATCTTCAGAGTCAGAAGACTCAGACGCGCCCATCTCGCCGTTCCGAGTCGCCCATGATGCACCAATAACCCTGGGGGTAGAAACAGATGCCGCTCATCCGCTGACCCCAACAGCATGTCCACCGGCTGAGGCGCTCGCATTCCTGCCGCATCCCCATACACAGGCCGTCGCGAAGGGGAGGCCGAAGCCAAAGCGAAAGGCCACTGGCTGGAATCGGAGGACGCATCCCTCGCTGGACGCCACAGAGACTTTTGGAGACGACCGAGAGAATCTGTCCCTCGACGGATGCCTGGGTGGATTTTGATTCAGGGACTTACCCCCACCGCCTTCCTGTTCTTGTGCGCTGTTGACACTGCATTGACCGGACTTCGTACCCCTAGTTGCTCTTCATTGTAAATCCTTTTGATAGACGAACGACTTGCAATTATAGCTCGTCAGAGACCGTTTAGCTGTGGATCTAGAATTTGCGCATTGAATATCTTGCGCATGGAACATTATTTAGATAATTTGTACTGTATGTATGGTTATCGTTGATAGGATGGCGGCACTATTTACAGATAAAAAGACATTGAATAGCTATTTAGTCCGAGGAGTCCGAGTCACAGATAGTAAGATTTACTATGCAAATTTCCACGCAGCCGTAGGCCCTTTATTACGTATTTGAACGCTATTGATAGTACTGGGGATCACATAGGGCATATGTGATGAATAGTTGGTGCCTAGAAATGTATCTTTTACGTGGGTCTTGAACCCATTGAGCACCCCGGGGTCGATCATAAACTCCCACTTCAGGCCGACGCACATCTCGCGCTCCATTTTGGCAAGTTCTCGGGGTGTCAAAATAGACTTCCCGATATGGCACCAGTACTCTTGGGAGAGCTGCTCGTCGTTGAACATCTTCCACGAGATCATGAGGGCCACCACCCACAGGTGCATCGGCGGGCATGGATACGGAGCGCACTTGCGCTCCATCACCCTGTTGATGAGAAGGAGGGCGACGAAGGATGTGTCCGATGATGGCTGGGTACGCGCATTTTGCAGGACCCCGCCGATGAAGGAGCAGTTTCCGCCGTTGGCAGAGCCGGAGTTGGTCGTGCAGTTGACGAAACGCTCGATCATTTCGATATGTGGATCAGTTGAAGAATTGAAGGCGTGTGGTGCGGGTGGTTTCCAATTTGCCCATGGGTTGAATGATGCTGGCTGGTGCACGTGGGGATGGAGAACGAACGATGGTTGGTAGCAGTAGACATACATGCTTGGTTGTCTTCTCGGTTCGGTGTTGAAAAATAGTGGGGGCTGAGGTAGAGGATATACACCTTTAGTATTTGTATGATTTACTGATAAGCTGTGGACTGTTGAGGATGCTCAGAATGTGGCAGCCAGATCCAAACGGAATAATGAGTCGTCCAGACGCCAGGACTCCCCAGAGATAGTCGAGCTAGGCCTCCGAAAATACAAGAAATGGATCATGAGAGCTACCAGAATGAGAATGGAGGTTTACAGACGGCCCTTCCATTGTACTTGGGTATCCTGAGCGTCCAAGTTGGATCCACAAACATTCAAAGATACACAGTGCATGATGCAATCACAATGCATTATACAATGACGTTCGTCATTGTGCAGCATACAATACCCAGCCCTAAATCAGGGCCGTTTTGCCGAAACCCGCTCTTTCTTCTTGTCGCACCACTCACGGTTGATCAATGCGTACACTGCCGAACAAGAAACAGCTGGAGGAGTTACAGATGATAAAATTCTCGCTTCTTCAGAACGAGACACTCGTCTTTCTCGATGAGAGTGAAGCATGGGCGAGGTGGCTTGCCGATTTTGAGGCAGACTCTTTGCCTGCTGTGCAACAGGGCCCTATTTCGCCCGCCCGTGTCGAAATAAAAGTATATGATTCTCCTATGTTCTTCGTTGTTGAGATACCCCTGGGATATTCCGGAAATTTAGGAGGGGCTCAACCGATTTTCGCGGTAAAGGGCGACCAGATCAACCGCATAGAACAAGATCGGTGGCAACGTCTAATCAAGGACAAGTTGGAAGAGATCGCAGACTCAGAGTACGTGAAGTGCCACATTACATACTTTCGTGTATTCAAGCCCCGGAATCAATCTTATAGATACCCTATATACCAACTGATATCGTTACACCTGCTACCTCTTATCCAGGAACAACGTGAATCTATGCTTTCCGAGACACAAAACTCATTGAATCAGACGTCCCACGAAGCAAAACCTAGAACTCCATCTCTTACATACCATGCCCTGCTCACTTCGCATCACCTCATCTCTCCTAATAAACGACGTTCCCTTCAAAATTGGTCTTGTTCACTTTCGATATCAGGGTTCGCCAAAGTCGGTTATCCTGGAGTGATCTACGCAGAGGGAATGAAGGAAGATATTGAAGAGTTCGTGGCCAATATCAAGGCAATGCAGTGGCTGGCGTTGAGGGTTCGCTTTATTGAGGAAGTGCTGATTGGCAACAGAACGCCGGACAAGGGGGAAAGGAGGTGGATTGAATTTTCGAAAGTGGGAGAAGTAGTAGAAGAAATGAGGAAGCTCGGTAGAGAGCAGTTGGTTGTAGAAATGGGTATTGGAAGTGCAGGCCCGAAGTGACCACGTCCCGTCTATAATTTTATGCAAAACCATCTTCTTCAGCTCCACGAAGTTGTTCCTCAGCAGCGATTCGTTGCTCGACCTTCATCACTTCGTGATTCCAGTCCGCTTTGAGACAAATCGCAGTAGCAATGGAAGAACAATAGATCAGAGCCACTGCGAGGCCTGTCCATAGGCCGTGAAGGCCGAGATTCCAACGAAAGGCCAGCCAGACACCGATGGGGAGCCCTGAATAATTTTGATAAATGAAATGACATTACACTAATTAAAGGGTTCATACCCACACCATAGTATGCGCTAGGTGGATCATAGTCAGAATCATTCATTTACACACGATCAAGACGAATTAGTTTACCTAGTGTTCAAAATCGCTCCGGTGAACTATAAGTATGATCATTAACTTGATGTTCAAAGAAAAAGGCAAACAACTTACCTGTATACCTCGAGCTCTCAGTATCGCTGCTCCCACGGCAGCATTTGCATCCATGAGTTGGAAAAACGCAATAAGTGGGATCACGGAGGCCACAAGCTTGATCACCTCTGCCATGAATTTGAAAAAATTGAGACACCTCGCCAAGCATAGAAATGAAGTATGCTGACCTGGATCATCATTAAATAAGCGAGCCCATGAATGCCGCAGTCCCATATACATCATACTGATCGATTACTTATTAATGTGATGAAGCATACAAATGTGCGCGTACCAAGTTATCAAGGAGATAATCAAAGCAAGTAAGTGACCAATACTGGAGAACTTTTAAATCCAAAATATGAGTGGGTTGAGAGTGGAAGCTACTTACCGAATAGATGTGGCGCTAGCTAATGAGAATGCGGCTTGAAAGGTTGTAGCAGAAGACGTCAATAGGATTGACTGAGATGCAAGTGCGACAGGGCCAAAGCTGCAAAGACGTTACTCGCGATGACAGTCCCCTTGGAGGCAGAAACCCTTACAAGGAGGCAGCAAGTCCGATAAATTCCCAAGCCCACCATTTTGACGCAGATTGTCCTGATCACGGACATTCATTAGAAAAAGCGCATTCAGAGTCGGTGATATCGGACACACCGATACCGGACAATCCTAGGCGTGTCAAAAACCCCAGATTCGTAAACATTCTCATCGAAATGGGGTGCCAGGCCTTCCGCGGTGCGAAATACACGCCATAGAGAAGTGACAATAGGGCGATGAAGTTGAATGAAATTGCCGTGGCTAGAGGGGCGCCGATAAAGCCCAAACGAGTTTGTTTCGGCCCCCAGACCAAGAGATAGTTGATCAAAACGTTGACAGGTGCCACAATAAAAGTGATACGAGTTTGTACGAAGAACAAGCCTATGGGGTTTACTGGTGGGTGCGAATTTTGACACGAAGAGGTTTCAATAATCACCCTGCGATTGGAAGTACCGACTGTATGGGGATCAACATGTGTTCGAGGAAATGCAAAGCTGAAACACACCGACTTATGGCATTGAAGGCGAAGGCTGTGGAGAAAGGGGGGACACGAGGTCAGAAACATATCGATTTCACACGAAGGAACATACCTGGCAAGCCCAAAGAGAACCAACGCAGATAAAGCGAGGCCAGCCGTGCGACTTCGGGGTCTTGTTTCATTGCCAAAAGGATCACCTCGGCATTGAACCAGATCGCGTAGATGGGCTATAGATGATGATGTCATTTAGCAGTGCTTGAGCAAGCGACAACCTCACCAACAATGCGATGAATAAAACAACGACTGAGAGGTAAAGGTGATGTTTTATTATTCGGTACGAAATAAAAAAGAAAGCGCTTACTCATTCGTTGGGCCCATAGACCCATAAGCTGAGGTTGAGAAGACGTATATGCCGAGGGTAGCAAAGTATCAAGCGCGCTTGCAAGGCCTTGAAGGATACTAGCACCGGTGACGCTGCCAGTAAGGGAGGCGAGGCTGATGGCTGCGAGGGCCTTCGTGGACAAGTGCCCGACAGAGATGACGGGAACAAATACCAGACTTGATTCCAAGAGTTGTGAGCTGAAGCAAAATTAGCTTTCTACGAGGTCATGAATATATAATTACGAACCCAAATATAGGTAGCGCATAGGTCGCTATTACGCGCATTTCTTCCAAGAAGATGGCACCTTTTCTCGGGCCTTCATGATATCGCCCGATGAGGGAAGTATACTCCGTCGGCGCAGTTGGGCTATCGGCTAGCCTCCCTTCGCTTTCGGGAGGAGCACGGGTAATCAGAGTAGGAGACATGATTGGACTGGGGAATGGAATAGAGGGAAACATACCAAGCTTTATATGGATGGACGCGTCAGCGTCAACCTAGGGGTAAAGCGATGGAAGAACGCGCGTCCACCAGTGTGGTGACTGGGCGCAAACTGAGCGACTGATCATCGTACCCACGTGTCATTTGACGGAACGTGAAAAAAACATAAGATTTACAAGAGCCATCGCGCTCCGTTATTTACCTATGCTTTTATACATGCTGCAGCGCTCGCTGGGAGGGCCAAGTTCCTTTGAGGCCTCGGCTTAAAAGTACACTTCGAAATACCAAGGGCGATATTGATGTGCGTGAGGCTTTGCATTGAATTCGAATGTGTGCCTTACAGCCGTTTCGGTGTCGATGGACAGCCCGGTTATTCTCCTGTTTGTGCAAATAGATCTGCGTTCGAGCCAATAAAAGAAGTTATAGAACTCAAAAACGTCAGCCAGATCTCTTGGAGGGATTCTCCGACCTGAAATGTGCATCTCGAATAGATCATCCTTGGGACAAATAGGAAAAAATGAAGGCTGTCTATCGATACAAAAACGGCTGTAAGTAAACCTTTGAAATGAGTCTTATTGTTGAAATGATGATAACGCTCAGCGCTCAGCTTCCGATCGAGTCATAAGAAAGAGGGGAAGCAAGAGGTGTCAGATGGTGGAATTTCGTACGTCGATCTGGTCGGCTAGCAAGGGTCACGGGGAGTTCCGGCGTGACAACCGAGTCGATTTGTCATCCCTCGCATCACGCGCATCAACTTGCAACGAAAGTGTCACCACAGAGGCTTTAGTAGAGAGATTTTGCATATAGAAGAACACACTCAAAATATATTGAATTATTGCGCTTTTCATAAATAATGACACTTGTCAAAAAAAAGAAAGTTTGAAAGATGATCTGGGTGGGTGGCTGTCACGCTGACAAACCATGAGTGTGACCTACAATCTCAACTTCGCCTTGCTCGACGTTCATCACGATTCTTACTCGTATATCTGAACTATGGTCAACCGCAAGATCAGTGACGATGCAAAAGAAATAGCCCTGCGTCTCCAAGCTAGAGGAAGGGATTCAGACTACGAAATTGCTCAGATCTGCGGCTTCTCGAAGCGAACTCTTTACCGCACTGCGCTTCGTAAACTACCGCACTGCGCTTCGTAAACAGGCTACTGGGAGTGTTGCGAAAGCTCACGCGATAGGGCAAGGACGACCCCGCAAGATTATCTTCAATGACAGCCAGTATCTACTCCGGCTTGCACGTCACCGGCCCTCCCTATTTCTCGATGAATACCGCGAATGCCTGCATGAATATCGCTATCTACCTCTCTCACTGACAACAATCCACCGAGCATTTCGGCGTGCTGGTCTCAATGTCAAGCGGGTCCAGAAGATAGCCTCCAAACGCGACCCTTATTTACGCGCCAATATCATTCGTCGCATCAGGCAGTACCCTGCAACATATGTTATTCCACTTGATGAGGTTTCAAAGGATGATCGTATTTATGGGGCCGGTCAGAGGTTGGTGTTCGCGTAGAAGAGAATGGTCCATTTGTACGGAAGCGGTGCCTATCCATGCTGGCTGCACTAGCACTTGACAAGGGTATCATAGCGGCACGTGTAGTTGAGGGTTCATTCGTGAGGGACACATTCTTTGAATTTCTTCGCGATGATTTAGTGAGTATCCTTCAACTGAAGCTCATCATCATGCTGATAAATATTAGTTACCATTGACGAATCCATTCCCTGGTCCTCAAAGCATTCTCGTACTCGACAATGCTCGGATCCATCACTCTCCTGACATTATCAAACTTGTCCATAGCTATGGTATGTAATTCTTGCCCCAAAACACTGTGACTGACCATAATGTGTCTCAGGGTGTCGGATTGAGTTTTTGCCACCATACTCGCCTGATCTAAACCCTATTGAACAAGTCTTCTCAGTGATCAAGGCTCATCTTCGGCGAATCAGATTGTCATTTTACCATTCTCGGCGCCTTTACTATGAAATGTATGCAGCCTGTGATCGTGTTACTCCTGAGATAACCTGGGGATTTTTTCGACACAGTGGCTATGTTTGAACTACAAGTGTAATGTTATTGTATTGACACTGCTTATAAACACTTGTATTTAGTCTATCACTTGAAGTTGCAGTCACTAGTCCACCTCTCCTCAGCACCACAAACATTGACAAGTTCACCAAGAGATAGTTTCACCTCTGATCGAAGATCCTGGTCCATGATAAGGCGCAGGACATGTGGACCTGAGATTGATGCTGCTGTGAGTTTTTCGAGAATAGCGTCGGATAAGTCATAGAGATTGCAAAATTCAGCAGATGTGGCTTTGGGAGGAATACGAGTTTGTTTTGGCACTGGGGCGGTTTCGGGCAAATTTGCAGTGTCAGGGTGTTTGTTGGGTCGGAGAAGGTCAGCAAGTCCATCAAAATTGACAGTGATGTTTGAGGC